>JALPQI010012784.1:0-27298 GCA_025490895.1 Thaumatotibia leucotreta | reverse complement strand
GAAAAAAAGATATTGACTGATGCCGAACGGCATCACTAGCCGTCTACCGTGTCTTTTTAAATACATATCATAGTGTCAATTTCTAGCATTCATTGAAGAAAAATACAAACAAAACATCCAATTTAGTAAAATAATAATGACACTTGGAATGTATAATTATATTTCGCGTACATCTTATATTGCACTTACTTTGCAGGATGGATCGGCCGTTTACATTACTCGTAGGCACATCGCATACACGATGCATAACCTCATGACATGGTATCAAATCAAATAATGAGCTATACCATAATATCATACGTCATCAGAAACTCAGTGACCTGTCGAAGGTCATTAGTTTACGGCCAGGAACAACATTCAATGATGAAGGTGGTGTGGAATCTAATGGAAGCGATTTGCCTATAGTCATCACTGATGCAGATGACAAGTCCACATCCCATCTGGCATTGAGCTAGCGACCGCTGAGGTTATGGGCTAAAGCCCCCGGGTCTTTACCTCCCTAGTTTTCGACAAAACTAATATTGGGTTCAACAGGAGGCTCCACAAATAAATAATTTTCATCGCAATTCGTCTCCTCGTTTCATATTGCTAGTGCTTCGTGCAAAATACAGTTCCAAATAAACAAAATAAATAATTAATTAATATTTTACTAAAAATAGTTACAGTAGGTACATATCTGGAACGAATATGTATCTCAAAATGCACAAAACGCAAAAAAAAATTGGTAATTTAAAAAGACACGATATCGGGCTAGAGGTGCCATATGGCATCGACAATAAAGATTTGGTCATAAAGTAAACGAAAAGAATGCATATTTAATAATTTCATTAAATAATGGTTCTCTAATGTGTACTGATTCGATTAAAGGCAAACATTGATGAATATCAATCACAATTTTCGAAATTATGAAACATTTACCTGAACACGTCGTCCATTTTTCCACATTATTTCTAACGTTGATATTTAACTCGTTTTAACTTGCATTATATGTACTTTGGTTCGCTATTCACTAGTTTAATCAAAAGATACGTTCCTCCTTGGCCGATTTGATGTATAAAATCTTCACTACTCACAATATCTAGGTAATGTGCCGCTAAAGACTAAATGTCTAAAAGGTGATGCCATTTGGCATCGCTAGCCGTTAATGGGTTAATATAGCATGATAATAAATACGTGATATTTAATAACTCGTATTCACTGTTCGATCCGCAGAATTTACCTGTAAAAAAACCTTATATCTCGTTCTGCGAAGGTCTTTCTAATGCTAAAAAAAACGAAGTATAGTTTTGACACACTGAAATTTTCAGGCAACAAAGATTCGTATTTGACTGACATATCATCGGGGAACATCGGTCATGTCGCGATCGTGCCTACTAACGAAAAATACCGAACTGATAATATTACACGACCAAATTGCATCCATTGCCAAGTGGCTCAACATTCCCATGTGGTGACTGTACATTGGAACAAGTAACGCTAAATTTTCCACATGATCATTTGATTGAATATGAATGTATTTTTGTTTATAAGGATTACAAAAAATAAGTCCTGTTTAAAAAAAACCAATGGGTTTAAAAATATACCATATCATACGCTGCTACTTTTATACCGAATCACTCTTTATTCTTTGTAGGTAATATGATATTATAATAAATATAACCAACGACAATCAAAGTGCAAATTCTATTATAAAAAACCATACGTTTGACACCATTTGAGCTAAAATGTATACTTTAGACACGAGTTGTCAAATGATTTGACAACTCATATCTAAAGTGTACATTTTAACTGCAGCGAGCACTGCATGGGATCGTTTTTGAGAATTTGGATACGCCCACCCGCTTTGCACGGTGCCATTGTATGTACTTTAGATTTGTTCAAATTTAATTATCAAGTCGAAACGAAAGTCAATTTATTTGGTCGGTTGACTTTTTTGTATCTTTCGTTCTGTAGGCTTAAGCATAAGCTGCCGTCGAGTTATTAATGCGGACCAACTCTCTCTCCGGCGCTCTCCCACCAATACGCTAGTTCACGCAGGATCAGTATACAGCTAATGGTAAGCACACTTAGCACCAATGGTACTAGCGGGGTGCTTAGACAAGCATCGCAGTTCGCTAATTTCGGGGATGTTTCTCCGTCACTCTAATAACGCCTTCGTTGGAGTGACAGGGACAAATCCCCGAAGTTTACGAACTTCGGTGTTCGCGGTCTGGCCAAGCCTGGCCTAAGGTCAAGCAGATAGTTCCAAATATACTCACAGAATAAAATGGTCATAAGTTTGACTTCAAACAGCAATAACCACAGCCCGTAGAGTGAGAGTAGATGAACGTGGATGAAGAAGAGCACGACCGGCCAGTCGGCCTCGCGGCTCCTGCTCGGCGCAGACGCAGGCGCATGCGCCTCGCCCGCCGCGCTGATGCTCACCATGCCGCACGCCGCTGGACTGTCTGCAGTTTACCGATTATGGTCAAAAATATTAACAACATACACTTATTGAAATATTACATGTCATATACCTAAGAAAAAAGACGCAACTACATCGTTGGTAAACATTGGTATTTCTTCTTTGGTATATGACATCCAATATTTAAAATATACATACAATTGCTTTACGGTGAAGGAAAACATAGTGAGGAAACCTGCATACATCTGCAAAAAAAAATCAAGGATGTATGTGAAGCCCCCAATAAGTACTGGGTCAGCGTTGAGACCACGCAAAACAGGCACGTTTGATGTCGAGGAAAATTGTCAGAACACTTAAAAAATTGAACTCAAAAAATATATGTTTTATAAAATAATTTCAGTTGTTTCACAAAACATACTTACAGCTTATCGCTATAAGGTATTTTTTTTTTCAAGTTCAAGTAAATCTTTTTTCTGCGTAAAAAATAATGCAACCCAAAAAGTGTATACGTAGCTATATCTCCTGTGATACCCATATAATTAGACAATATCTACTATTTACTTATATGGGTCATAGATTCAGCAGGCTTGTTATATTCAATTAAAAAAAAATATTACTTTATTTTTTTTATATGGAATATAACAAGCCTGCTGAATTATATTCGTTCATCATTTCTGGAACCATCAGACTATTCCAGTTATCTACGAATTTAAATCTAAAATCACACTGTACCTACGCCCCATTTGTTCGTTGGAAATAAAACGACTTACATTTTAATAAACCATATTTGACCTAAGATTTGCTGCGAGAAGCAGCGCGGAAAATTGTCACTTTCTCACAATATGTGCATTTGTGCAACGTCTTTGTTTTCATCCGCGGGCATTGCTCTCACGTAATGATGTAAAACCTCGTTTAATAATTGCTTACATTGGTGTAGAGCACGAGGATTACGTTTTTAGCGCACCCAATTATTAGTAGTTTATGCAACTGTACGTAATGCCTGATTACGTATAGTTGCATACACTACTTTATCTACACACATATCATAAGTGTAAGTGCTCTAAGATACGTTCAGAAACAAAGCCTTCTCATACTTGGCTCCCGACTTTTCCGGCAACAGGTTGTTAGTTGCGGTTAAGGAGGTTGGAACTCTTAGGGCGCCTGTAGAGAGACGGCGTGACAGTCAAAACCCGTGCCGCGCATATGCGTTTTACGCATATGTGCTGTCAGTACCTCTCGGGACGTCATGGGTATATAAACTATAAAAATATACCAAGAATGCCACATTGCTCTGTAATCTGGTGCAGGAACCAGTCTACGGACGTTAATAAACAAAATTCAAACGTTTCCTATCACAGGTAAGTAAAAAAAGTTACATTAAATTCAATATAAAATTAGTATGGGCGAGAGACATAGTGAAGAGACACGACGCTGAATTTGTTATCGATAGTCTATGTAATCTCTTACAACTAAACGGTGTTAGTAGAAATTCAAAATTTGTTCCCGAGTTACGGACGTTTCCTATGTATAAGTAAGTATAATTATGTGTATTTCTCTATTTAAGTACATATATATAAGGTGCTTTCAAATTAGTCACGGATACCTTAGGATATGCATGTGTTCATGATAACGGATAACTTTCCTTATGAGACTCATATCGAAATCTTGAAAAAAAAATCGCCTTTTCATACAAAGTGGTTTCATCGGGTGATCAACATTTCATAGAAAGTGATTTTATTTTTTCGATTTTTCGATATGAGTCCCATAAGTAAAATGATTCCTTATCATGAACACATGCATAGCCTAAGGTATCCGTGACTAATTTGAAAACATCCTGTATATCGTCGCCTAGCACCCATAGTACAAGCTTTGCTTAGTTCGGGGCTAGGTTGATTTGTATGAGACTGTCCCCCAAAAATTTATTTATTTATTTATATTTAGCAATAATATAATATTTATCTAGAGTGCAGACAATGAAGCAACTATACAAAAACATATAGTTTAAGAAATTCTGACTTAATTTTTAGATTTCCTATAGAACCATGTGTCAGAGAACGCTGGATACCGGCGACTGGAAAGTTGAACTGGTTTCCGCAAAAACACGACACAATTTGTTCGGACCACTTCCAAAATGACTGTTTTGTAAAAACAAATCCAAGATCTATATTGTCATCCAATGCCTGTCCAACTTTAAAACTCCATCCTGCGTTTGACAAGGTAAGTTAGCTTTGCTAAATAATTTTATTATGTTTTAAAAGTAAAGTACCTTTTAAAGGATATCTGATGTTATCTGTTAATACATATTAATTTAAGTATGTAATTTCCTGGTGTTTCTTGTCCCAAGTAACCCATCTGATAATCTTTCAAGAAAACGTAAAACGGTACAATTTACGAATTTAAAAATATCTTTATACATTTATACATCTGGTTAATCTGTCCTCATATATAATACCTAAATTACCTAACCATCTAAACTACTTACAGTTGATCGTTTAATTTTATTTCCCATTTATAGTTACAATTTTAATTTAAGCACCTATGATATACCTACATTTTCTTTTTGCGTTTTATTGCATAAACCATTGTATTCTGTTAATGAGTTCTGTGACATAACTAATTGAATATTATTTAATTGCACTTTGTTGACATTTTATTATTAGGCATGTTTTAATTGAGTATTATTGACGATCCTTTCTTGGTGACATCCTTATTATTATTATTATTATTTTTGTATTATGAATATTTTGAATTTGTTGACATTTTAATATGCTAGTTAAATATTTTTGTATGTTGAAGAAACTGACAATCACAATATAAAATCCTAAAAATGTACCATGTGTAGTTTTAAGTGAATTTGTATATTGTGAGATTAATAAATAAACTAAACTAAACTAAACTATAACGTAATATAAGTAGATATAGTTTGCACACCTTGAACAAACAAACCAATGCAAAGGTAACATATATAACTAGACAGCCTAGCCTTACCCTTAACACTTGTTGTTTAACTTTAACCTTAAAGCTAACAACTTAATGTAAGTAGGTACTTATTGTAAACATAAATTCAAATAAATATATAAAAATTTACTGTTTTTATATCATTCATAACGACATCATTATTTTAGTGAGATTTTAAAAATGAGAATGTTTGAATAGCTTTTTTTAAGTAACATTTTTAATCAAATAACTGTTGGTTTTAATCTATCGATAAAAATATCGAGCCATACCACAACACTATTTACATTAACATGTCAAAATTACCTGACACGGTCGATTTCTATGAAAATGACAGCCAAGGCCGCCTCTATCTCTAAGGTTACACACTAAAGAGGTCCGTGCTCTGTGGTTGCGGTCATAGCTGCATTGAGTATGTCCGGCGGAGTGCTCATATCGTTATCCGAGTCACTGCCACTCATTATCAAGTAATTATCAGTATGATCACAAAGTATTCACAATTTTTCACTTGTAGTAGTAATCCAACAAACAAAAGACAGCTCGGAATGGCAGCGATTTCAATCTCTGTAATTTTTTTTAAATCATAGACAATCGAGTGCTGTCCCTATTCTTGTGTCACTCGATATGAAAATGTCATCCGATTGTAACTAAAAAACATACTGAATTAACTTTTTGTGTCGATGACTGGCTGAATATCTACAGATACCAGAATAGACACCCCACTTGAATCTGACAGCTGTTCCAAATTTAAAACTCATAACCTCCGGAAAAATCTGATGGTGGGTAATGCTGGTCATTGTCTATTGTCTCTGAACGCATTTTAGAGCACTTAACGATGTTTATGTAGATAAACATATTTCCGTTTCAGTTTTATACAAGAAATAAGGCCACGCCGGCTATCTGCGGCTCTACCACGAACTACGAAATACGCAAATTTCAGAGATTTTTCTCTGTTACTCTAATGACGCCTTCATTGGAGTGACAGAGACAAATCCCCGTTTGTGAACTTCGCTGTTCGCGGTAGCAGGCCTGACACCGAATTTTTATGTATTTGTACCCACTAATTAAATGAAAAAATAATGAAGTCGGTTATAACATAATATAAAATAATTTAGTCACTAGATATTTTTAGCAGGTGCAGATTCCGAGAAAGTTAGTAGGAATATTTATTAATTCGATGTGATTGGGTTGTGTACGATACGTCGTAGCTTGTGTCTGTTTCTGCGCGACGAAATAATCAGAATTATTTTGTTATTCTCTTTTGTTACTCTGCTGATCATTCGCTCGTAATATTTTTGTTGGTTTGGAAAAGTTAGGTCTATTTTTAAAATTTGGAAACCTGCTTTATATTTATACTCTCTGGAGAGGAAAAAATAAAGATATCAAATGTCAGTGAAAATACTAAAATAGTATCTATAGATTTACTCGAGGAAATACCAAATACAGAATCTACTTAAATGAATCGATTGAAGATATTATTAAATATACGTGATTTACGTGCTGTGCTGGCACAGTGAGTGAATAAATAGGATGTCGCCATCAAAAGTGATTTAAGCCAAGTAAGTCATGTTTGTGCTTCCTCATTGATTATTATATTAAATATATCGGAAGTCAATAAAACCAATGCAACTAAGTTGTAAAGCGGGCCACAGACAATCAGTTTTAACTGTTGAGTCAAACTGTTCAGTTAAAAATAATCTAATGAAATCTTGATTAGATCATCAGTTCAACTGCATAGTTCGAAGATTTGCCTACACACGTAAGTTTTAACTGAACAGTTTGATTGAACAGTTAAAACTGAGCAGTTGTAACTGATCGTCTGTGGCCCGCTTAACTATGCAACGGTTGGTTCAGTCACCATCAGATATATAGAAAGGGCTACGATGCTCAAAAATATCTGAACATGCACTCTGACGCCATGACAATGGAGGCCTGCTCAGATATTTCTGATCCAATATATTTGATGGTACGTGGTGACAGACACACATTTGGATTATGTCTATCTACGCTCACAACCCGCAATTTACAATTTTGTATCGGCGATATGTGATGTTCAGCCATCCCTAGGTTCATTTTGCTATTTAAAATGGTATTTTAAAAGTACCTACCTGGGTCAAAATTCTTTTCGTCGTCTTATTTTGTGTCCCTAAAAAACGTGACGCAGTGATGATTTTTGTATGAGAGGATGTTTTATTTTTAATTTCTGATGCATGGATTAAAATCTAGCGTGAAAAAGAAATACAAGTGCATCGGTTTTTTTTATTATACTGAGTCGAAACAGCAACTAACAGCGTGACAGAGTGGTATGAAATAAGACAACGAAGAGAATCTAGACCCACCTATCTAGAATCAAATCAGACGTGTTTCATACATGTATTCTAAAATATTAAAATAAATTTATAGGGAATGTCGGCTTGCACTCGACATGCCGTGAAAGGAATTTAATATAAATCTGTTACCTATACGTAGATACTCAATGTTATGTTACGATACATGATCCGCTTTTCTTTGTATTGTGAATTTGAGATCCAGTGGGCTTAGCAAATATTTTTCCTCAAACGACAACATTTAGATCTGTGTACATTTAAGGAAATTCAAATAATAGAATACTGAAGACGAATATTTTGATATATCTGGAACTAAATTACTAAATTATTGTCACTATGACAAAGTACGAAAAAGTACAAAAATAAATCTGTTCTTCATCACACTTGCTGTCTAAGCACGCCATTGGTTGCGTGTGTAGCGGGAGTAATAGAAAAGTGAAATTCCATGGGGAGTAATAGAAATGTCAGTACGTCATTTAATAATATTATGTCTTAAACTTATTTTTTTGTCGGCAAGTGTGATGAAAAACATTGTACCTATGCATCACGGTCGGTAAGCGAAATACTAACTCGAGTTATAAAAGCCTTCCACCTGACGGCGTCGGGCTTCTAACACTCTCGTTAGTAATTCCGTACTTACCTCCCGTGATGCACAATGTACTATTATTTCGACACCGCAAGTACTTAACCCTTAAATGCATGATTTTTTATTTTCGTTCCAAAAACAAAATGTGCTTGCCTAATAGCGTCGTAAGCACGAGAAAAATAGAAAAAAATCTGTGGACATATTTTGGGTGGAATTTGTACTACTAATCAAAATTTCGATACATCATTTTTTTTTTTTCATTTTTTAATTTTTTGCAAAATCGTGCATGATAAAACATTCAAATATTATTTACTTTTAGATTGAAAAGTATATTAAATTCAGTAATTCTAAAATCGTTATGGTATGAATTACAAAATTCAAATAAAGAATAATTTCTTACTTAGTTAAAAACCGCTAAACGCACGCAACGAAAACAAATTTCCGCCATCTTGCTTATAAACACATGTAAGTTTTTTTAATACAGTTATTCGTGGTATAATATTAAGTGCTGAATCTGTCTGTTTTGTCTTGTCCTGTCATGCTTGTTATATTTGCCACGAATAAATTATTTGTATTTGTATGTTACGCCCACGAATCAATAATAAGTTTGAAAGTTCATTAAATTTCCTTGCAAAATTAACCGAAAGAACATAATATACATATCTAGTTTTCAAACACCAACTACGTTTTGGTTATGTACGATACATCGTACACCATGCCAGGGATCGGAACCGTTCTCGATTAACCATTTGATATTGTTCTTTAACCGTTATTAATTCCGTTCGTATTAGTAACGGTTAACTACGATAAAGGTTTTGTAGATGAACACAATATTTCTGGTTCACAATATTCAAGATGAACGGAAAAATTCCGTTCTTTGACATAACGGTTTTGACAAGAACATTATATGATTTATATGAAAGAACAAAACTTTTCTGGTTACCGTTACTAGAGATGAACGAAAAATAAAGTTCCGTGAACCATTATTAAACTGTTCGCGATGACGTAAACATGCCGCCACTCGCTCTCTCTTTTCCACGCGAATATAGTTCGTATTTTTATTTCATTTGACTTGCCATTTAGGTTTGACGTGTGGTATTGGCCGCATGATGAAAAAGGTTTAAATTGAATTAAGTGAAAGGATGCAATATGTGCTAGCAATTCTGGCGCCTCCTAGCGCCGTCGACGGGAACTTTCCTGGAAATTGGTTACCTGACAACGTGTTGTTGACTGGGCTGTCAATGTTTTTTCCGACATAATGTTCATACTGAATTTTATCATTAAAATTAAGTTTTGAGTATTAAGTTAAGCTGAATTCCAATAATCTAACATGTTTATAATGGTAAGTTTGTGAACTTTCTAATTAGTAGATATTTCTTTCTATGTTAATTTTAGAGTTTAATGAGAAGGAGGTAAGACGGAGGAGTAAGACGCCCGATGTTGGTCTACTACCGGCACCTGTCTTGTAATATCGGCTCGGCTCCTTGGTAAATAAATATATATACTTACTATAACCTGCACTTATTGCATTCATACTCCTAATACCTACGCAGTTATGGGTGCATACCACTCGTCTTGAATAGTCAACATAGTGATAGGTACGATACGTGAATTGCTCAAGAAGACAGTTGCAGTTCCTATTATTTCCCTTAATGGAACCCCGATGCAGTCGCGTTCTATTGGCGTCAGGTAAGCTTAGCACAACTAGCAATATGGCGTTGCTGGCTACATTCCGCCGGACGCAAAATGACTTTGTCCCACAATTACGTATGTTGTTTTGTTATGAATTCATTATAATTATCGTAACTGTGGAATGTCTTCTCAAAAGGGCTTATTTCCACTTTGTCAATAGAGATAATTTCTCTTATGGAAATATAGAAAAAATAATCCTTATTGCCAGAGTAGAAATAAGCCCTTTTGAAAAGACACAAAGCTGAGTTTACACTTGCAAGTTATTGCCGCAAGTTTTGAGACGCAAATCATCATCATCATCAGCCTATGATAGTCCACTGCTGGACGTAGGCCTCTCCTATTTACTATGCGTATAGGCGCATTAGGAGGTAAATACCCATAATCGCCACGCTGGGCAAGCGGATTGGCGATCGCAGTAGTATGTCCACTATGATGACTCTGCTGCCCATCATCAATCTTTTATCAAATAATAGTCAGTGACACTTATTGAAGTGTCACTGACTATTATTGCCCTTAGTCGACTCTTACGACACCCACAGGAGGAGTTGGGGTGGTGACAAAATATATTCTTACTGCCGTCACCACACGGCAAATATTGGTAGGAATTAGTGGCAAATATCTACAACTCTTTTTTAGGGTTCCGTAGCCAAAATGGCAAAAACGGAACCCTTATAGATTCGTCATGTACGTCTGTCCGTCTGTCCGTCTGTCACAGCTGACTTACTCGGAAACTATAAATGCTACAGTAACGAAATTTGGTAAGGATATGTGTTGTATGAACCGCTACAGGATTATGATGCTAAATTGTAAAAAAACCATTGGGGTGGGGGCCCTCCATACATGTAACTGAGGGATAGAATTTTTTTTTTAGTTGTATATAAGCGTGTGGGGTATTAATAGAAAGGTCTTTGAAAATTATATGAAGGTTTATAAATCTTATTTAAATTTAAGCAAATCGTTTTCGAGATATCAGCTCTCAAAGTCTGAAAAATGTGTTCCCCCCTCTATTTTTTAAACTACGCGATATAAAATTCTAAAAAAAATATATGTTATGCACATTAATAAACCTTATCAACGATTTTTGGTTTGATTTAATTATCTCTTAGTTTTTGAGGTAGGTTGATTTAATTGTATATTTTTAATAATAAATTGATAATGGTACGGAACCCTTCGCGCGCGAGTCCGACTCGCACTTGGCCAGTTTTTTCTCTGTCTGTCTGATTGTTTGTCCGTCCGTCTATACGGTCGTTTGTTTCCGCAAAGAAACGTGTTTCGACCAGATAGTATTCGAAATTATTGCTTTTACAATTATTCTGGGTTTATGTCTTAGGGTTCTGTAGTAAATTAGAAACCGTCACAGATTCCCCATGTGCATCCACCTGTCTGTCTGTATGTCTGTCTGTATGTTTATCTGTCTGTCAGTCTGTTTGTCTGTCTGTCTGTATGTCTGTCTGTCCGTCCGTTTGTTTCCTCCAAATTATTGCTTTCTCAATTATTCTGGGTGTAAGTACTTTTTAGGATTCTGTAGTAAATTAGGAACCCTTGCATTTTGCATCCATCCCTCTGTCTGTCTGTATGTCTGTCTGTCTGTCTGTTTGTAAGTCTGTCTGTCTGGCGGTCTGTCCGTCTGTCTGTCTGTTCATCTGCCGATCTTTCTGTCTGTCTGTTTGTCTCTCTGTCTGTGTGTCTGTCTATCTGAACGGACTGACTATCTGTACGTCCGTCTGTCCGTCCGCTTGTTTCCGCAAAGAAACATATATCGACCGGTTATTACTTGAAATGGTTGCCTTTTCAATTATTCTGGCTGTAAGATATTTTTAGGGTTCTGTAGTAAATTAGGTACCCTTACATTTTCGCCATGTCCGTCTGTCTGTCTGTATGTCTGTCTGTCTGTTCATCTGTCGATCTTTCTGTTCTGTCCATCCGTTGTCTGTCTGTTTGTCTGTCGGTCTGTCTGTCTGTGCGTCCGTCTGTCTGCTCGTTTATTTCTGCAAAGAAACATATTTCGACCGGATATTACTTGAAATGTCTGTCTGTCTGTATGTATGTCTGTCTGTTCATCTGTTCATCCCTCTGTCTGTCTGTTTGTCTGTCTGTCTGTCTGACGGTCTGTCCGTCTGTCTGTCTGTTCATCTGTCGATCTTTCCGCCCGTCTGTCTGCCTGTCTGTCTGACGGTCTGTCCGTCTGTCTGTCTGTTCATCTGTCGATCTTTCCGTCTGTCTGTCTGTTTGTCTGTTCATCCGTCGATCTTTCTGTCTATCTGTCTGTGTGTCTGTCTATCTGTCTGTGTGTATGTCTGTCTGTCTGTTCATCTGTCCATCCGTCTGTTTGTCTATCTGTCTGTCTGTCTGTCTGTGTGTTTGTATGTCTCTATGTCTGTCGGTCTGTATGTCTGTCCGTCCGTCTGTTAAACTGTTTATTTCTGCAAAGAAACATATTTCAACCGGATATTATTTAAAATTGTTGCCTTTTCAATTATTCTGGCTGTAAGTACTTTTTACGGTTCTGTAGTAAATTAGGAACCCTTACATTTTCGCCATGTCCGTCTGTCTGTCTGTATGTCTGTCTGTCTGTCTGTTCATCTGTCTATCCGTTGTCTGTCTGTTTGTCTGTCGGTCTGTCTGTCTGTCTGTCTGTCCGTCCGTCTGTCTGCCCGTTTATTTCTGCAAAGAAACATATTTCAACCGGATATTATTTAAAATTGTTGCCTTTTCAATTATTCTGGCTGTAAACACTTTTTACGGTTCTGTAGTAAATTAGGAACCCTTACATTTTCGCCATGTTCGTCTGTCTGTCTGTATGTCTGTCTGTTCATCTGTCTATCCGTTGTCTGTCTGTTTGTCTGTCGGTCTGTCTGTCTGTCTGTCCGTCCGTCTGTCTGCCCGTTTATTTCTGCAAAGAAACATATTTCGACCGGATATTACTTGAAATGTCTGTCAGTCTGTATGTATGTCTGTCTGTTCATCTGTTCATCCCTCTGTCTGTCTGTTTGTCTGTCTGTCTATCTGATGGTCTGTCCATCTGTCTGTCTGTTCATCTGTCGATCTTTCCGTCCGTCTGTCTGTCCGTCTGTCTGACGGTCTGTCCGTCTGTCTGTCTGTTCATCTGTCGATCTTTCCGTCCGTCTGTCTGTCTGTCTGTCTGTCTGTTCATCTGTCGATCTTTCCGTCTGTCTGTCTGTTTGTCTGTTCATCCGTCGATCTTTCTGTCTATCCGTCTATGTCTGTCTGTATGTCTGTCTGTATGTCTGTTTGTCTGTTCATCTGTCCATCCGTCTGTTTGTCTATCTGTCTGTCTGTGTGTTTGTATGTCTGTTTGTCTGTCGGTCTGTATGTCTGTCCGTCCATCTTTCCAACCGTTTATTTCTGCAAAGAAACATATTTCGACCGGATATTATTTAAAATGGTTGCCTTTTCAATTATTCTGGCAGTAATTACTTTTTACGGTTCTGTAGTAAATTAGGAACCCTTACATTTTCGCCATCTCCGTCTGTCTGTCTGTTTGTCTGTCTGTCTGACGGTCTGCCGTCTGTCTGTTCATCTGTCGATCTTTCTGTTTGTCTGTCTGTCTGTTCATCTGTCGATCTTTCTGTCTATCTATCTGAGTGTCTGTCTGTGTGTCTATGTGTCTGTATGTCTGTCTGTCTGTTCATCTGTCCATCCGTTGTCTGTCTGTTTGTTTGTCTGTCGGTCTGTATGTCTGTCCGTCCGTCTGTCTGCCCGTTAATTTCTGCAAAGAAACATATTTCAACCGGATATTACTTGAAATGATTGCCTTTTCAATTATTCTGGGTGTAAGTACTTCTTATGGTTCCGTAGTAAATTAGGAACCCTTACAATTTCGTCATGTCAGTCTGTCTGTCTGTTCGTCCGTCCGTCTGACTGTCTATCTATCTGTTCGTTAGTCCTTCTTTCCATCCATCTATTCTTGGATCCGTCTAGAAATAGAAATAATTCTTAACAAACACAAAAAAAAACAATGTACAGTAACAAAAATTAAAAATAAATTATGCGTTATTTCCGCAATTGTGATTAAGAACTCTGTTAATAACATTTTAGAATTCAAATTTAAACGAGCTTTTTTGTTACTGGCTGTGAAAGCGTTAACACTTTTTTCGTTAAAAAAAAATTGTTATGATCGGGCACAGTTCAAATAAAAAAATAAAAAACCCTTATAGTTTCGCCATGTCCGTCTGTCTGTCCGTTAGTCCGTCTATCTATCCGTCACCATACTCTTCTTAGCATGGTGCTAGAGTGTGTCAGCGCTCTATCACTCTTCATCTATCGTTTCGTGCGGTAGTCCGTCTGTCTGTCCGCCCATTGCTTAGATCAGTGACCATTTGCAATTAGTTGTAGGTATACATATTAGTTAGGGCTTGTCCATTAATCACGTCATACGATTTTGGTATGTTTTAAACCCCCCCAGCCCCCATGGTGATATTTGGTGATATTTTCAGGACCCCCCCCCCCCCTAGCCAATATCACGTGTATTTTTTTGCCAACTGAAGTAGTCCTTTTAATAACACTTGAATTTACGTACTTATGATCGCGAAGTTTTAAAACTTAGTATTTAAAAAGTATTTTATAAAAAAGTAAAGATTTTTTTACTGGCTATAATGCTGTTCAGCAGATTCGAGAGTAACAAAAAATTACACGTGATTTGTCTGATGACCCCCCCCCCCCCTCCCCTATGGTGATAATTGGTGATTTTTTCTTGACCCCCCCATCCCCCTATACAGTATGACGTGATTAATGGACAAGCCCTTAAGCCGACAAACTCGAATAATAAATATCCAAAAAAAAACTATTGGGGTTCCTCCCCTACACGTGAATACAATGTGGGGTATCCGTGAATAGGTATTTCAAAAAGAGTATAGGTTTTTTCCAAATTCACTATTTCGAAAAATATGAAAAACATCTTACATATTTGGCTTAAGGCATGCTGATAGATAATACTAACTATCCTGAACATAATTGGTCTAGCCAGTTTCGACCAACTACGGAACGCTAATACTGAGTTTGATAAATTCAAATCCAATTATAAAGTATTTTACACTTTTATTTAATATCCTTGTTAAATTAGTACAGATATAATTTTCAGCGGTCCGTCTCGTGCTTTTCGAATTCTTCATCTCCGCTTTCTTCTTCTTTTTTTGTTTTTCACCAGTACCTACGTCATCCAATTGCTTTATTCCTATTTTTTTTTAATTATAAAGTCTACTTTACACGATGGCAAATTAATATTCAAAGACAGCAAAATATATTAAGACTCGTGTACACAATGTTTTCTTACATTAGAACAGAAGTTTTTTTTTTTTTTTTTTTCTTCGGCCTTCGCACGGTTTGTGCATTTGGCCCGGGTAACAAAAACGGGGAAACGGGATAGATTTACGGAAAAGGTAGAAACGGAATTTGGAAAAGGATATAAAAGATCAGTGGATAATGGGATAGATGGATGAAAGTATGCGTTATGCAAAAATATATAGGCTTAAATTTTGATGTTATTAAGTGTAATAAAATCTGATAGAATTTTGTATATGTCGGAATCGAATGAATATAATAAACTAGGGATGGAAAGCGGGAATGGGATATTAAGGGAAGCGAGTTTTTCAAAAAAGTAGGAACGATCATTTAGAGGGCAAGCCAAAAAAATATGGTTTAAGTCACCTTCAGGGCACCCGCATTGGCAAGATTGGTTATTAATAATTTTTAATTTGGCGAGGTGCATCGGAGAGCAAACATGACCCAAACGCATACGTGATAAAATTGATGTAGCTTTTTTACCGAGTCTGAGTTTAGAAAACCAAGGTTTCACTGGGATAGTCGGCTGTATAGAACGGTAGTGATGACCCTTAGACCTATTTAATGTCCATACTTCATTCCAAGCATCCCTAAGATAAACTCTGGGTAAAATAGCTAAGTCATGGGAATAATTTTTGTATGGGAAGCGATCTCCAGAAGCTATAGCGTCGTTAGCAATCCCATCAGCTCTCTCGTTACCTGATATACCGCAATGAGCTGGAATCCACGCGAAGGATACTGAAAGGTTTTTCGATGAGCATAAAAGTAGCAATTTTCTAATTTCTATCATTATTGGAAACTGATTACGTGTCCCAAACGGATAACGGTTTAATGACTGGAGAGCACTTAATGAGTCCGAAAAAATAACAGTTTTATTTAATTTAAATAACAAAATATATTCCACAGCTTTTAAAAGTCCAAAACATTCCCCTGTGAATACTGAGGATTCGGGGGGGAGTTTTATCTTTTGATGAATGTTGTATTGTGCGTGGTATAGACCTACCCCGACACATCCATTAGTTGAGTGCTTGGAAGCATCTGTAAATATTCGGTGCCATTGGGGCCACTTTGTATCAACAACATAATTAAAAGATAATTTTTGATGGAGGTCAGATTTATTAACACCCATGTTCAGGTGTATATCAGGGTGTAGGGTAAGGCAGTCATAACTTGAGGTAAACAGAGGCGCAACTTTGGTTTGGTAAGTAGGAGCTTCAATCGCTTCAAATTTCTTTAGACTTTTGATAAGACGAGGCTTTTCTTTGTTTCTCCAATAATTACATGTCAAAGTGAGATTGAAAAGATCTGATAGTTTATTTAATAGAGGGTGATTAGAAAATTGGACAGCGCGGAATAAGAATTTATCAGCCAAAAATTGTCGTCTTAAATTCAGAGGTGGTTCCACACATTCAACTTGCATGCAATTTATTGGGGACGATTTCATGGCTCCTAAAATTATTCTTAATGCCTTATATTGAATGCTGTCTAATTTTTTAAAAGCAAAAACACTACCTGGCTCGAGTAAAAATGTACCGTAGTCGAGAACACTTTTGATTAAGGCATTATAAATTAATTTTAAAGAAAGGGGGTGAGCACCCCACCATACACCTGCTAGACATCTCAAAATATTTAAATTACGTTCACATTTAGCAACTATACTTTCACAGTGGGGCAGACCAGTAAGCTTCGAGTCTAATATGACTCCAAGGAATTTAACTGAGTTGGCAGAAGGAATAGAAGCATTACTATACTTGATTTTAATTGAGGGAGGTTTGCGCATTCTAGAAAATAAAACAGCTTTACTTTTTGATACTGACAACTCTAAACCGTTGCGGTCTAGCCAGGATTCTAATAAACAGAGTGTAGAGGTTAATGAACGGCAATTTGATTCAATCGATGGACCGGACTTATATATTAGTAAATCATCTGCGTATTGCAATACATCGGCTGATCCTCCCAAGTCAAGTTCTAAGTCATGTGTATAAAGATTGTATAATAATGGGCTAAGAACCGACCCCTGAGGTAAACCTCTCCATACAGTTCTGACGAACGAAACGTTATCAATAGAAAGTTTTATTTGTCTCTCATTAAGAATATTAATTATAAAATTTGTTAGAACAATGGGTATATTCAGATGGGTAAGTTTTTCTTTAAGAACAGATATTAAAACATTGTCGTAAGCTGAGCTGATATCTAAGAAAGCTGCGACAACAGAATGATTATTAGAAAAAGCAATTCTGATGTCCGTAGTAAAGATACTAAGACTGTCTAAAGTGCTCTTGCTTTTTCTAAAACCAAACTGAGAGTTTGCTAGGAGATTACGACTTTCTACAAACCATTCGAGGCGATTTTTCACTAAATGTTCCGCAACCTTGATCAACACTGACGAAAGAATAATAGGACGGTATGAGGACAGCTCACTGGGTGGTTTGTTGGGTTTAAGTATAGGTATAACAGTTTGAGTTTTCCATGCCAGAGGAATGCATCCCGAAATCATAATCGCATTAATAACATTCAAATAAATCAGAAGGACTTTATCATTAAGATTTTTGATAAACGAGTATGGTATTGAATCTTCACCAGGAGTTGTGTCTTTCAAGCGTCCTAAAATTCCTTTAAGTTCAAGCAGGGAAAAGGGAGCATTGAGTCCAGAGAGATTATCAGAAATGGAGGGAGGAATGCAGGAGGTTACAGGATTATGGGGGGAGGCAGATGGGGGAGCAAGACGATCCATAAAGCGGTCTGCTAATGGAACAGGCAATTTTGGGGAAGAACTATTATATACAGATCTAAATCTACGTATGTTACGCCAGACCTCAGATGGACTGACGTTTGGATTAATATTTGTGCAAAAAGATCGCCACCCTTCAAATTTCTTTTTCTTAAATAATTTCTTACATTCACGTACGGACTGTAAATAATGTTCGAAATTTTCGACAGTCATTTCTGCGCAATATTTCTTTTCTGCATCTTTCCTTGATTTAATCGCTACTGTACAATCATGGTCCCACCAAGGAGGGGATGGAATGTGTCGTTTTTTGGCAGAATTTTTGTTTATAGTCTCGTCAGCAGCCTCTATGAGTATTTTAGAAAAGGAGTCAGCAGAAATTTGATCATTTTCCACATGACAAGCTAAAAATTTGTTTTCTACTGCTTGGCAATAAAGCTCCCAGTCTGCATTATTTACGTTATATTTAACACGAGGTGGTTGAGGCTCAGTAGCAGACTTGGAAAAGGGTAATGTTATTAAAATAGGAAAATGATCACTCCCGTAAGAGGACAGAAGGGGTTCCCAATATAAAATAGAAGCCAAATCTGTAGAACATAAAGATAAGTCAGGCGCACTGACTCCTTGGGCCGGGTCAGTATGTCTGGTTGGCAAACCAGTGTTTAAAATACATATATTATGTGTATCAATTAAATCTAGCAATTGCTCCCCAAACCAATTTGAATTAGAGCTACCCCAAGATTGATGTTGGCAATTAAAATCTCCTAATACTAAGAATGGCTTTGGTAGAGCAGAAAATAAACGGTTTAATTGAGCAAAAATATTTACATTTGGGCGAGAAAAATAAATGGAAACTATACAAATATTATTTACAAGTGCAGCAATGACAGATATGTCATCGCTAAAAACAGGAAGGGGAAAAGAAGAAAATGGTATGGTATCCCTGACTACTATGGCCACACCGCCATAGCCGTCAGATCTGTCATGTCGGAGAATGACATAACCCGGAATCCGTAACACAGACTCCGGCCTAAGCCATGTCTCCGACAGGACAACAATAAGGGGTTCATACTTATTAAGCAAGTGGAGCAAGTCACTTTTATTGGATATTGCGCTTCGGCAATTCCACTGAATTATTACTTCTTGGCTGAGAGCCATAATTGGAGTTAAAGTCCTTAAGAGTGTCAATAATAGATGGGCGACGTTGTACGGTTGAAGAATTGGAGGAAGACATATTTTTGTTATTAAGTTCGGTTAGAAGAGTAATTATATCGGAGATAGTGTATACGGGTTCATCTGATTTGCAAGATTGAGACAATGCTACACCATTGGCGGGTGCCGGTGCATCATAATCTCTTATGATATTGTTGTGTTCTGATTTATTATAGCCTCTAATTACTTTTGGAGCTACTGAAGGTTTCATGAAAATTGTTTTTTTATATGACCTAATAGGTGTAGACGGAAGGTTGGATGATGATGGGGAAGGCGGCGCCAAAAATGTCCGTGGAGA
The DNA here is from genome assembly GCA_025490895.1 of Thaumatotibia leucotreta. Lineage (NCBI taxonomy): Eukaryota > Metazoa > Arthropoda > Insecta > Lepidoptera > Tortricidae > Thaumatotibia > Thaumatotibia leucotreta. Next base: position 7,795 of record JALPQI010012784.1, on the reverse strand, counting down.
ACTTGTCTGAGGAGTTCTAGCTATGTCAGCAAACGACTTTGACACTGGTTCATATACTCTATTTGCTTCAGCATAAGAGACACAGTTTTGTGCCATATATGACTTAATTTTGGTTTGTCTTTCAAATTCAGGACATATTTTGTTAGTAGCATAATGGTTGCCAGAACATAAACAGCAACGAACAGAATCCTCCTCTACAGAGCAAGTATCTCCAGCGTGGCCTTCACCACACTTGAAACAACGGGGACGCGAGTTGCATTTAAGTTTGGTGTGTCCAAAACGACAGCATTTATAGCACTGAATTGTTGGGTATGAGTATAGGTCTACAGTTATCGCATTGTAGCACATAAAAATACGTTTGGGTAAAACCTGTCCATCAAAAGTCAGCACTACTGTTTGCGATGGCTTCCACTCTGGAGGCGAGCTGAAGCGAACCTTGTAATTCAGCCTTCTTACTTTTAATATTTTACCACAACCAACTGGCACCGAAATATTCTCCACAATTTCTTCCGGAGTCCACTCTGTAGGTATACCACGCACAAGACCTATTCGGGTTACACTAAATGATGGAATAAAAGCTTTGTAATTATTAGTGGCCAAGTACTGACTACTGAGAAAGTCATTGGCATCTTTATAATTTGTAAAGGCCATTGTAAGTCTGTTCCTGCCTATGCGTTTCACGCTACCATTTACTATATTTTTAAAACCACTTTTCTTAGCAAAATAACCAAATTGCACTGGGTGAAGGGTTGGATTGTCGGACTCTGAGGATGCTATTTTTTGAATATGTACTGTGAATGGTTGTATGTCATAAGACTCATAGAGAGTTCTGCTTGATGACTGGGATGGGTTTATAATTTGTGAATCATGTGTTGCTGGAATAGTACTTTGAGAGGGAGTTGAGGCGGTTTGCAGGGCAGAAGCTACATTAATATTTATGGGACTTTGTGAGGGAGATGGGGTAGTTTGTGGAATGGTTGGAAGAACTGGTTGAATAAAAATGTTATCCCTTATTTTACTAAACTCAGACTCGGTAGAATCTACGGTCTCATTACAATTACAATCCGTTGGCTTTTGTTGTCGCGAAGGGTCATGTTTCCTACGGCGCTTATTACAGTGTTTGCAAATTTTTTGTCGCAAAGCTCGCATCCTTTTGCGTTCAGCACGCTCTCCATCCCGCATAGAACTATCCGTATCCATGCTGGATTCTTCAGGTAACTTAGAAAAACTGTTATCAACAATTACATTAAAACCGACATCAGGCGGGCCCCCGCCTGGGTCGTCGGGAGGGTGCATGGATGAAAAAAGTATGAAACTTACCAGCTATCGATGATTATATACACTTAAATTAATAAATAGAAATAAGTAATGAAATATTATACAAACTATTATACAAATCTGATCTTTTAAACTAGTTAAAATAAATTTTCAAAATTCAAAGCCAAATAAAACACCCGCCTAGACCGACGTTTCCCGCGCTTTTCAGAACAGAAGTTTGTTATTTTATATTATGAAATCATCACATGAGCATGGATCGACATGCACTTGGCCGGTTTTTTTCCTCATGCGTTATTTTTAGGGTTTCGTAGTAAACAAAAAACCCTTATAGTTTAGCCATGTCCGTCTGTCCGTCTGTCTGTCCGCAGCATAGCTCAGTGGCCGTTAGTACTAGAATTTGGTATACATATTAATTATGCTAACAAAGTGGTAGAATAAAAACTTTGGTGGGCTGTGGGTTTAAAAATAAAACCATTTCGAACGTAATCGGCCCAGCCGTTTTCGGATAACTACGGAAACCTATACTGAGCATGGCCCGACATGGTCTTGGCCGGTTTTTTGATATTGTATTCTCGCCATTTTCCGCAACTCGACATCTAACGTGCCTATTTTGCGTGATCCCAACGCTGGCCAAATATTTTGCTGCCGCAATATTATAATTACAAGGTTGTATGTTACATTTTTTCATAGTACCGTGAAACTAAGTAGTCAACATTGCCCGCTTTTTTCGGAAATCCTAAAATATCTCAAAAAAATATATGAAACCTTAAAGTTTTTTCTGCTCAGCATGTGCACTGTGATCGTACAAATCGGCTCACATGAAGAAATAATTTTTAGATCATCATTTAGATCAGGTTTTTGTCGTTTTAAGGTGCGTGCAAACCAAAAGAGCATTCGCTGTTCTATCCCCCGCTCTACGAAATCAACCAATCACGTTTTGTGTAACGATCGAATTTCGTAGAGTGGGAGGTTAGAATAGCGAATGTTCTTTTGCCCGGTCAGCACATCATTGAGCGCGAGATATCTCGCGCTGCGACAAACTCATGTCGCGGCTGTCAAATTTATATTTCTAGCCGTCATTTTCTCGATTTTGGTAGCACAAGTTAACAGTTCGAGAAATTAGTTCCATGCGAAAGAGTCATCCCGCGGGCGACATAACAAGTATTGCCATTTATGTGTGGGACTAACTTTTCTTTCCTAGCAACACTGAATCGGTATAAATAATGTTGAATGATGAGTGAACAGCAAGCTTTAAAAATGAAACATCTCTAGTCACGATAACTTTGTCTCGTTCACGTAGTATAAAGATTAAAGAGATAGGACATTTTAATATGAAAATGTCAAAGTGTCATAATAATAATCTGTCACATGACATTTGTAGATTGTGTTTGGTGGCGATATTTCAAATGGCTCATGAACGTAAAATTTAAGTTAATTATAGCCTTTTATACTCTTTATACGTTACTTAGGTACTGTGGATGTTAGTTACGATTATTTACATTTAAACCGTATATTTTTTGAAATTCATGTTCATAGTTCTTTAATAAAAATGTATGTTATGAATTATATTTCAGTCATCGGAGCCCAATAATAATACAAAGCAAGATGTCGTTAAACTAAACCCATAGTTTCCAGAGGGAGAATGTGGATCCGGAAAAGATGAAGTACCTATATTGGGTCAAACTCCAAAAAATTAATATATCGGGTCTTCGAATTACTAGCAGGTATTTCGATGAAAGTTTGTACAAATCATTTAAGTTTATAATGGAAATATGAGGGTTTCGTTTTCGTACCCGATACTCGCCTCCTTAATCCATCCTCCAGGTTCCAAAACAATATACCTATGACCTAAAAGTAGTTGATATATCGGATATCCTCCATATACCAACTTAATTATTAAAGTCCAGTATGGTCAAGAAAAGTAACACCTTAAGTTACATACATCGCGTCTGATAGTATTATGTATAGTAAAAATCATACTACGATTATTTATTCGATCTGCAGGTTATTTTTGCGGAGCTGTAAATAAATACCATTATCAATTATTCATACTGTTTAAAGATATGGCGCAAACTGAAGAAAAAGGTTCGCATTCAGCAAATCGGATTCCACAACAGCCTTGAAGGCGGCTGCTGGGTCGCGCTCTGCAGCTCGTCGTGAACAAGAGTACGCTTGGCGCCCGAGCTCGTGGCGCAGCCTGCGTTTGGTTGGGTGGTTTTAAAGCATATCGTTGAAGTTAGAGCCCACGGGTGTATGATATTTTTTCACTATATTTATGAGGTTTCATGTTATTACAATTTATGTTAGTAAATCACATTTCACATAGTGGAAGAAATATAACACCGTGGACGCAAACTTCCGCGGCAAAGTATAAAAGTGCCCATTCAATTCAGACGATCGTCTACAATAGAGCAGAAATTACGGGCGTCTATTATCTATTTAAATTATTAATATATTTGTGATTGTAAACTTGTTTGGCTCAACTGTTCTTTACGATACAAATATTTGTTACATTGAGTATTTAATACATGTTATTATAATAAATATATTTTTTTTTATAAATAAATACTGGATTATTTATTATATTTTTATTTGTTCAAAATACTAGTTATTAGCCGTGTGGAAACGGTAGTAAGATTACATTTGTCACCACCCCAACTCTTCCCGTTGGTGTCGTAAGAGTCGGTTAAAGGATTGAAGTGTCATTGACTATTTATTTATCAATGGGTAGTAGTGTGAGTAGTGTGTCCACTATGATGGGCAGCAGCATCATCATAGTGGACACACTACTCCCGATTATGGGTATATATTAACCTCCTAATGCGGCCATGCGCATAGGCTAAGGAAAGGACATTGCCCATGCAGCCGTGAACTAATAGAGGCTGATCTACCTTTTCCTATATAGATTATGTGTACAAATGCCGCTTTTCTTAATTATATTGTACTTGTAAAATATAGCTTCGTAGTTGTACGGTATACTACACCGAACATCGCTATCACAATTAATACAATTATGTATCTTGCCCTTAGATACTTCTACTCAATAGCTATTACTATTAGCGTTGGTAGGTACGTTAATACTTCTTCTTTACAACCGCTACTTTTGAAAATATTACTAGCATTTGATTCTCTATTGAACCTCCATGGGTCTTCAGACCTTACGGTATCGACTGTAGGGTCGGTAATGAAACGAAGTTTGTTAATATTAAAACATTAAATAATGCCTTCGAACGCATGTACTAAAACAGATTATTCATAACTACCAATACATAGCTCATAGCTACAATAATAATTCGACTGATAGCCTAAATATGCAATCCGTAACGAAGTTTATGTGTTTCTCGACTTTCTCGCCACCTTCACATCTCGAAGACAATTTGTCGCATTTTGACATTAAAACGCAATGTATTTTATCGCTCAAGGTACACTTGTGCTACGAATTTTGAGGATATATCGCGTGGGACTTTCAAGCGAAATAATTATGTCGCTTCGATAGATCATCGCGAGTCAGCGTTATCTCGCGCGCATGTTGTGCTACCAATTCGTGACATAGCTCGAGAAAACTCTATGTCGCAGTTTTTGTCGTCCCGCGCCCATGATGTGCTTGCCGTGTTGGTCTGAATGCACCTATAGAAGGCGAGCAAAGTAATCTCGTTCTTGACCAACATTGCCCACCTCAATTTAGTGCTTAAAAATAGCTCGTATGACAATAATACTACGATCACAGAAGGTTTTTGGGTAATTCTACCAGTTCATGTTTATAACTCAGGGATAAGTATAAACAATTTTGAGTAAATTGGTTGGGCAATGTTACCTACCCGTTTTCGCTCTTTTTCATACAAGGTCTACTAACGCAATTCGCAAATGCTAGGGTTGTCACTTTTAAGTAGATATGTATCTTAACTAAAGACGTTTAACTTTTGTTCAAAGTATTAATATACTAGTGAAGTAAAACAGTCCAAAATGTATTATTTGTTTTAATGCAATAATAATAAAACCGTTTTTTGAATGGGAATCAAGATAATATTATATTGATATAAATATCAGCCCACTAACGAAGCAGCAGACAACGAAACTGACAATTGAGAGTATAGTTATTGGTTCCGAACATTTTGTACACGTAAAATAAAATAACGGAGTTATAAAAACGTAATTTACTGAAAAAAACATTACCCACCGCTATTTTCATAAAGTGGTAAAACTTGAAAGTGACAACTGTAGGCTATTTTTCATGATGGGCAATGTTTTCAATGTCCGTTTGCTAAAGTACTGGATAAAATTGCCCAAAGCCATAACTTATTTTCTGATTAGCTTTTTCCAATAAAACTACTATCAATGTAATCTACTGTTGTCATTTTATTACAGGTCATGGGTTTTTTTTTTTCATTTAATACCACCCTGTTTTGAGAAATTTATGTCTATATTTTGCCAAGATTTTGCCCGCCAAATAACCAACCTCACTCAAGAAGCTCTAGCAAACAACTGGATGAAGATAGACGCAAAAGTCATACTTGGTGTTGCTTCTCACATAATCTATTTTATACTAAAAATAGTTAGGCCGCCATAAGAATGTAATTTTTTTCTATAATAACCAATTTATTTAAAATTCAAGTTTTGGGCAATGTTTCCCCTGGAGACAAAGTGGGCTAATTTTACGGTAGTAATTCTATGTGTATTTAGCTATATTTTACTGAAACCTGTATCTTAATACCTATAGTCGACTAATAGTCTAAAATTCACGATATTACATGGTTCTATGTTCTATGTTGTGGTGATATAACTTACAAGGGCAATAAGGTTCTATGTTTGTTTGATTTATATTATTGTTATCATATATAAAATGTACTTAATATTTATAGTCATATACATTGAATTTAGGCTGTGTGGTGCGGCAGTAACAATATATTTGCCACCTACCAAGTTGGAGAACTTTTCCGATGGGTGTTATAAGAGTCGACTAAGGGACGGTACTACGCTGATCCAATTATTTGAGATGGAGGCAGGGCAGCAGCCTCATCATAATGGACACATTACTGCAATCACCAATCCGTTTGCCCAGCGTGGCTATTATGGGCATTATTTCATTTATGTCCTAGCTAATGTACCCATACGCATAATAGTTATTTATGTGGCTGGCGCATAATAAGAGGCATTAAACATGAGTGTGGTTTTATGAAACGAGCCGTAGGCGAGTTTCATAATAAGATCACACGAGTGTTTAATGCCTAATTATGTACAGTCACATACATAACTTTATCTACATCCATATCATTAGTTTAGAATGACAATTTACCTTTATTTTCATTGATATCCACTAAGTAATTACCTCTAAATATAAAAATTCAAATCAGTTGAAATCACTCAATTTGAGTAAGGATATCCTACAATAAATATTTATTGAAAAAAAAACAACAAAAAGAAGTTGACTTCATAATGTTAAAATTAATATCATGACGACGATACTTTAATGTCAACATTATGATGCACTGTACTCTGCCTGTACTTTAATGTTAACATTAAGATACAGCCACAGACACCGGTCTCTTAATGTAGGTCATTACATTACCGCTTCTGAATACATAACAGGGAAATTATGATATTCCTGTAGATAAATAAAATAATAGAAGAGGCCCACGTCAAGACCACTGTTACTGTATTAGACTGATGATGTGATAGTGAATTTGATAAGAAGGTATCCTTTTACCATTAATGTGTATTTATCTCATAAAATCATCTATAGGTACTCATATCCATCAGTATAAGCATAATAATCTTATTATAACATCGATCGACCGATCTTTTTATTAGAGAAACGTGGCCTGCATGCATCGTGTCACTTATATAATGGTGTTTCATACTTAATCGCTCAAATCAAACTAATGAAGTGCCGTGTTCCACAGCCTTAGATACCATGGACCCTTTGATATTAAGACACCTGAATGGATGCCTTGGTATACCAGCATAGAAGAAAGTGGAAGATGCCATGCCAGAGGACCTAACCCGCGTATGTGCCAGCCATCCTGGAACCCTTTGATATAGCAAGAATCCTTTTCCCTTTGAGATAGCAGTGATGAGTATTTGTTGCGTTGCAACCTCAGTGCGCAAAAGTACTCGTTATCATCAGATCAGCTGCGGTCATATACTCATATGCTGACTCCAGCGGCAGCGGTGAAACGCTGGAATGTGGAAGACCAAGCTAACCACGAATAAATAAATATTAATATATATAGTCTTTTTCCTTTTTTAGTTTTAGTAGGTACACACGCCAACCCAGTTAACTCTATCAAAGATTTCGATTCTGGACCGTGTACGTGTTTCACTTAGTCGATTTGAGCTAACTTTGATTCGAAATATAACGCTTATTTTCGAATAGTCATGTCAAATCTCCATAGTACTTTAGCACTACATACATATACAGGGTGGTCCAAACCTTGATGTCAAAAATTTTTTTTTAGATTCCTCACGTCATGAGCTATCAGAATATACCCCATGTATGTTAGCCGATTTTTTGTAGTTT
>JALPQI010012783.1:0-29358 GCA_025490895.1 Thaumatotibia leucotreta | reverse complement strand
AACCTCAGGGTGTGACATGCGCGTTGCCGACTCAATAAAAATAAAGTTGGCACAACAAAGTGGCTCCACTCCACCTGATCGTAAGTGAAAAGTAGAACCCAAATCGCGGCGGCAACGAACAGGAGACAATCAGTAACCTGTTAGTTTCCACCGCCTTGCTGGCCCGCTAGATGCTGGTAAATACACCGGCTGACCCCGAAACACGGCAAACACGAAGGTAAGTCATTTCACGGGCGTTTACACCGAATGTACGGTGGTAGCCAACCTGGCGGGTACTAGTAAAAATACCCTACCACCGGCTGAGAAGCTGGTGGTTTATGGAAGCAAGCAAACGTAATACCTATCCGAAAGGAGGTGATAAAGCTAATTTACAAAATTACAGACCTATCTCTCTAATGTCAATCCTTGGCAAAGTTTTCGAATCATTAGTAAATACAGTACTCTCCCTTCTTTATTCTGTGCTTTTTAATCCTGCAACTCCACGCTATCTAAAAGAACGGTTTTCTTACTTAAACTCACTTAGATCGTCTCAAAATTTGCTCCTAACTGTACCTTCATCTTCTTCCAAATTTTACAATTGTTCATTTACTTTTCAGGCTGTTAGACTGTGGAACTCTCTCCCTTTACACATAAAACAAGCGCAATCCGTAGTTGCTTTTAAATCCAAAGTTAAGGAATATTATTTATCTCTTCCTTGATCTTAATGATTGCAACTGTTGTTTTCCTTTACTTGATATGCTTATATTTATATATGTAGCTGGTATATGTATGTTTATATGATTACATTTATTTATGTATGTCTATTAGAATTTTCGCTTGTGTTGTTGGTATTATTTTTAAATATTTTCCTTTTTCTGCACCACCTACTACCTACATTTTTGTAATCGTGTCTCCACTACCCAAAGGTTGTCTGGAAGTGATCGCTTTTTAGCGATAAGGCCGCCTTTTGTGACCTCTGTTTTTTTTGTATTTCTTTTGTTTTGTGAACTTTTGTTCTTTATTACGTGTGAGGTGTGCAATAAAGAGTTTTGTATTGTATTGTATTGTATTGTACAGTAGTAACCAACTACATTAAACCGCTTATCGTTCCCGAACAACATGGCTTCCGAAAGAATAAATCTACCGTTTCAAATTTAGCTGTGCATGTTTCATCTCTAACTGAAGATCTGGATAGGGGTTCTCAGATTGATGCGGTCTACACCGATATAAGTAAGGCTTTCGACCGTGTAAGCCATACCTTGCTAATCAGTAAGCTCCATAAAGCCGGTGTGCATGGAAATTTACTAAACTGGTTTTCATCTTATCTCACGTGTAGGTCGCAAAAAGTTTTAATATGTGGCCATGAATCAGAAAGTTTTGAAGCAACGTCAGGGGTGCCCCAGGGTTCTCATTTAGGTCCAACCTTATTTTTAATTTTTCTTAACGATCTGGCTAAAGAAATCCACCACTCGAAGTTTTCGTTTTTTGCAGATGATTTAAAAATCAGTAAAGTTATAGATACCCCATTTGACTCTCAACAACTTCAGGATGACTTAACTCGCATATCAAACTGGTCCACAAATAACAAATTGCCGCTGAATATAGGAAAATGTAAGCACATAAAATTTACGAAGAAACGTTTTCCTATAAATACAACATACTCTATAGACAATATACCCTTAGAAGAAGTTTCGTACATCAGGGACCTCGGTGTAACGCTAGACAAGGAACTATCGTTTATCCCGCACCTTGACAGTATAATAAAGCAGGCTAACAAGCTTTTAGGTTTTATATGGCGCAACTGCAAACAATTTAAAAATATTTCCGCATTAAAGACAGCGTTTTTCGCCCTGGTCCGCAGTTTGCTAGAATACTGTTCTAATATTTGGAATCCATTTTACAAATGTCACATAGAACGAATCGAAAGTGTACAAAAAAGATTCGTATTCTTCCTATCTGTTCATCAAAAGAAGCTCCGCACTCTAAATTCATACAATAAGCGATTGAAATATTTTAAAATGATATCTCTCGAAGACCGTCGTTGGATTTCAGACCAGATTTTACTGCATAAAATTGTCTCCGGCACTTTAGACTGTCCAGAACTTCTCAATAGAATCCATTGGATTGTACCACGACAAAACTCTCGAATCGCCAACTTTCGGCCCTTCTCGTGTAAATGTTATAGAACCAATGTTGGGTCTCATAGCATAATTCCTAGAATTTGTAAACAACATAATTTATTGTTTAAACGAAACAAAGTAGATGTATTGAGTACATCATGTTATCAATTCAAAACATATTTGCACAAACTTAAAGCCAATGTCTAGTTTTAAAATTTTTACATGATTGTATTGCTTACTTTTTCGCTAAGTGTCGTCCATCTTTGATTATTATTATTATTTTCTTTTTTTAGTTACTTCTCTTCACTTGCAAACGTTGTAATGTACTTTTGTCTAAATTCACCATTTTGAAGCACAGCTTTGATAGTGTACCAACTATTTATTATAGGTTTTTTTTTAATGTGTATATTTATATAATATAAATCACTGTATAACGTAAGCATGTCGCGTTTGCCTGTAATTGGGTGAATACTCGAGCAAGCAAAAGTTGTATACTCTGTTTATATGTAAGTTTTTAGTATTACACCTGTTGGCAAACTGTAATAAAATAAAATAAAAATAAAATAAATATTACTTTTTGCCCAACTCTGCCCTGAACTTACAATCAGTAGGTCGAAAAATATGAAAAAAAAAAAACATCCGCCAGCATCCTCGGTACAATGCCACAAAGGCCAATCTTAGATATAGGTTAGGTTAAGTAGATTTAATCTATGTACAATTGTACATAAATTGAAGTTTTGAAAAAAATTAATCACTATCATACTATCACAAAGTATCTATGTAGGAAATCCCAACTCATTCTTAGATAAATATTATACACTCAATAGATCAACATTCAATATCAAAATTTTTATATCGTTTATTTGTTACAAATTCACAATTATGGTACGTACAAGTAAGAAGGAATTGGTATCTCCTAAATAAATAGATACTTTGTGATAGTGTTTTAAAAATATATCTTATAAAGTAAAATGTGTTAACATCATAAGATAAGGAAATCTCTGTTGTACGGAACAGGGATATTTTTCAAAATGACGGTCGTTTGTCCGATCCTTGTTAATTATATAACTATTCCGAACATAATCGGCCTAGCCGTTTTTGAATAACTACGGAAGCCTACACTGAGCATGACCCGACATGCTCTTGGCCGGTTTTGTATACTGTCAAAGGAGTGCAATTAATAGTGACTATCTGCAAAACTGTAAATTTTAATAAGATGTAATCATTATTGTAAAAACCAGTGTGTAAATGCCATACGATAATAAATAATCGGATTCACAAAGTGGTTATGAGGAAACGGAATTTAGAAAATTAGGTATCCCATGATCCAAACTAATTACCGTTTCAAATTGCCGCTAAATTTAACATTTTAATGGCATCCAAAATTATTGTGTGTTTATTTCGATGTTATCAAAAAATTACTATAATACTAGTTTTGAACAGACGAAATATCTATATTAAGGGTCCACTGACTATTAGAGACTTCATCTCTAGTTAATGCAGGTACAATAATAATTATATCTGTATTTATATTAAATCAAATTTATTTTTCGTTTTTAATTAATGCATGTTAGCTGTAAGATGTTATAAAACTATTATTTGAAAAAAGAAAGTCCCGCCGAGTTTCTTGCCGGATTCTTCTCAGGCAGTGGTGTAGAGTTAGAATCGGAAGTAGTTTTTTTTTCTCTCATTCGCTATATTTAGTTTAACGATTCAAAAGCGCTCGTTGCTGGGCCTAATTGAATAAAGAATATTTTGACTTTGACTTTGACTGAACGAACATGTCTAGTCAATTCAAATTACAGAAGGAAAAACCACCTTACTTTTAACAGAATAAGGCATGAATTAGCCCTGATTTTTTCAGGCTTTGGACATGTTTTTCCGTGGACCCTTTATATACGAACATTCATATTCTAGAATATGTATGTAGGTACCTTTAATATTGAATTTGTAATAGAACTATCCGGATATGCCTAATCGCTCTTCGTGTAATTAGTTAGTACAATTCCGTTTTAGATTGAATAATCAGCCAGACTGGTTCTAACAAACGCAACAGAACCAATATAATTATTTAAATACTAGCCACCCGCCGCGGCTTTGTACGGGTACAATTGGCTATGTAAAGTTTTCTGAAGGTATGAGTATTATATTTTTCCCTGATAGCCGTAGTCTTAAGGTTCAAGAAAATCTTTTGTTTTTATGTCCTATAATTTGTTAACAATCTTTTTTTAAGTGAGTGAGATGACATGTGTGCAGTTTTATGGATGAACAGAGCCTAATGCTTTCGTCCACAACAAGTACATAGATGCAAGTGACAGACATGTACACGTGACAGATTTTTTTTCTATTTCATTGTACTGATTGCGGACGAACACATTAGGCTCTAATCATCCATAAAACTACACAAATGTCACCTCGCTCACTTAAAAAAAGATTATTAACAATTTATCACTACATAGTATAAAATAAAGTCACTTTTTCTGTCCCTATGTCCTTTTGTATCCTTAAATCTTTCAAACTACGCAACGGATTTTGATGAGATTTTTTTTAATAGGTATAGTAATTCAAGAGGAAGGTTTATTATGAAGGTATAGTACCCGTGCGAAGCCGGGGCGGGTTCCTAGTAGGAAATAAAAATAAAAGAGCCACATTCTCTTGAACCTATTCATACCGTCGGAAAACTTTACATAGCCAATTAAATACTGTTATTAAAACCTTCCTCTTGAATCACTCTTTTTAGTGATTATTTCAAAGAAGATATTTTAGTTAACCCTTGAATTGGCAAATAAAAAAAAGTGCGTTCTAGCCTCCTCGCCATTGTGTAGAGCAGAAAATTCAAGCTTTAAAAAATACAAAAGATTAATCGAAACATACATTGGTACATCTAATTTAAGGGTTAATATTTCTGCAAAACATAAAATAAGTTTTTGTTACATTTGTAATTCTTACATGGTTAGGTGTTGAATAATAGCGTCCAAATTAAAGCGCTAAATTCTATTTCCCTAGACGCATCCGAATGCAGTTTCCTTTACACACTTTAGAGCAATGGGTGTCTATATTTCGTTATGTATAATATTTTTACTAATAGTGATTTCTGTCAAAGCCAAGGTAAATAAATTGCGTTTTTTCAGTGAAATACGAAATTTTGTCGTCAATATATAACCCAATATCAGCAAGTACTTATTTAAGGTACTTTTGATTTTTTTTGTTATCTTTGAAATATATTATGTGCATTTTATTCAGCTCAGATTCGCTCAGACGTGCAATGGTGCATAATAATTGAAATATTTATTATGGAAAGCATTTTTCAAAGACCTGATACAAAACGATTGACTTTAGTGTATTATATTTGCCCAACTCCTCCTGCGGGTGTCGTAAGAGTCGACTAAGGGATTGAAGTGTCACTGACCATTCTACAAGATTGATGATGGGCAGCAGCGTCATCCTAGTGGACACATTACTGCGATCGCCAATCCGCTTGCCCAGCGTCTATACGCATAGTTAATAGGAGAGGCCAGGAGTGGACTAACATAGGCTGATGATGATGATGATGATTTGCCTGCAGAAAATTATGTTGTGCCAAGTTCATAAATAATTTCACATAAGCTCTTTTCCTTGAATAAAGAACGTCTCACCCACTGAAAGCATGCTGGTGAAATATCTATTTACCACCACCTTTCGTCTACTAACAGGCAATCAATGAAGATTTTTGAATTTCCAGGTTACATATTACTTTTTGACAGAACGACCCAAGTTGACCCACATAAACCCAAAATATCTATCATATGTTAATTTCACTTCTGTAAGGAAAAATCGCAAGAGCCCTGTATACTACGTCGACATACATTATCAGCAGCAGCAGTATTTTGACGATAATATGAAGGTATGTGTGATGACGGTAGTAAGAGTACATTATTCGCCACCCCAACTCTTCCCGCGGGTGTCGTAAGAAAAGGGATTGAAGTGTCAGTGACCATTCTTTGATAGAAGATTCCCCATCAGTCCCCAGCGTCATAGTCAGGGCCGGATTTAGAGGTTGAGAGGCTTCGGGGCCAGAAAGGAGTGGAGGCCCCCTGGCCCCCAACTATTTTCCAAATAAAGTAGACAATTTTTTTCAGTCAAGTTCTCAAAACAGCGTAAAAAATCACCCCGTTCAAGGTTTTCAGTGGCTCGTGGAACACCCTGTATTGGTGTTTTATAAGTTTTAAGCTACCAAATAATTAAGACCCGTTATCGATAAAATATGAGTGATAATCGTGAAAGCTTAAATCAATACAGATCACCAACTCGCTCGCCCGGCGTGGTGATTACGGGCATTACATCCTAATGCATATATAGGAGACGCATATGACCACTAGTAAACTGAAACAGGCACATCATATGTGTAGGTAGACTTCTACTTCTACCAGTTCCTGAGCAACGAATATCGGCGCAGCTTCGTGGAGATGCACTTCGGTTGGTGCAGCCTCATCCACAAGGACCCGTTCTTCGGTGCCGCCATGAGGCAGGGAAGACTTGCGAAGCCATGCCCTTATCCACCGGTAGGTATTCCACCAATCGGAAGTCTACAGTGTGTAAATCTAATACGGGCGATCAATTAAACCAGGCATTGGATTCATTAGTGTAATCATGGATTACAAGGTTTTTTTTTAAATTACTCTTAATTATGACCCCATAGATTTTTTTTAAGATTATTGGAGCAGCAATATGGATACGAACATTTATAATTGTTGATATGGCAGTTATGTCATCTGCTTTTGAAATTAGCTGTCAACGAGTGTTTAACTCGCGTATGTTGCTCTACATTGCGCGCCGAATTATTTTGTATGGAAAATTTTGTTGCTCTAATTTTAAGAAAAAGTTATTTCAATGTACTTATTATGTCGTAAACTAACACCCGTTCAGAGCTTCGCCCGTATTAGACTTACACCCTGTATACACCATATGAACCATGTCAAAGTGACTTTATGAATGGACTTATCGAACCTATCCGAAAGAATTCGTCACTTTAAAGATTGACTTTAGACTTTGATTGAAAGATGTATGTGGGTTGGGTCGTTTTTGCATAACAACGTCCAAAATCCAGATGAGAAAAAAATCTCTTTGACTTCGTTCTAGCAGCCGGGGTTCCCATTGATGAGTGTATTATATTGTATTAATTAGGAAATAAAATAAGCAAGAGCCACCATATTTTCCAAAATGTCCCAAAATGTTTGTATGAAACCTTTGTTATTTGTTACCAAAAATGTATAGGAATCTGCATGGTAACCAAAAAAAGGAACTTCCATACAAACTTTCTGGGACATTTCGGGAGATGCGGATCTTGCTCAGTATCATCGACTCGACCATCCTACAAATTTTTATCAATATCGAAGATGTGCTCCAAATGTACAAACTGTTTGAGAATTGCTCAAAAACCCCATATGAAGAGTCCACGGAAAGAACATATATGATTATAATATAATGAAAAACCACCTTACTTTTAACAGAATAAGGTGTGAATTTGCCCTGATTTTTTTAAGCAGTGCACACACCCTTTACATATAAAGGATCATGCTAGGTTAAAACGTTACATTACGTAAGTTTTTGTATTTGTTCCAGGGTGACTACCACCTATACAACATGTCGATCCCATCAGCGGCCATCCCTCCAGGGTTCCCGTTCGAGAAGGGCCGCATATACGCCAACATGACGAATAATGGCGTCGACGTTGTCGGAGGGCATATCGACATGGAGCTGAAGCAGAAAAGAAGTAGGGATCGGCTTTAGATCTGCATCCACGTGCCGCCTGGTGTGCAATATGTTGTACAAAAAGTGTCAAAGTTACAACATAAACGCTCAGATGTTAGATCTAAGCGCACAGAGTAACATTCACCATCAGATTTCCACCGGTGTTTGTATTTTTTTTGTAAATGATAACTTATATTTAAGAATTTATACACATAGTATAGTAGTGTTACTACTTGAAAAAAAAAAAACTCTAAAAGTATTTAATAAAACACGTAATATACTTAAAGTTTGGTAAGGAAAAAGTAGAATAAAGAAGTTTCGAAATATTCTTCTCTGATAAACATTTCTAATATTTCTATTAATCCTAATGTACCTATCTACATATGCTATCAATATATTTAGCACCTTTAGCAAGTAATACTCGTAGTTATTCAGTATTTTCGATATTTTGGAAAAGTAGCCAATGGATTACCTACTTTCATGATGTCATATATCATTATTTATGTAAGGTCAATGTGGGTAATTCCGGCATATTTTATTTGTAAGGAAAGTCCGTCATAACGTATGCGGAATGAAATCTGGACAAAGTTTAATATTATATTAAATAAATGATGTCATTATTATTTTCTTGAACATGTACGTCTTTTAATATCGATTTTAACAAGGATTCATGCAAGATAAAAACTACTTGAATCCAAAGTGTATAACTTCAGTTTTATGATACTTTATCCATTGATGTCGAAAAAACAAATGTTAGCATTTTTCTAGCCTCTAATTTTATCTTCTGTAGGAAAACTTTTTAAATAAACATCCTTTGCTCATTATATTTCATATTCTTGTTAATTGGTTTATTGATACTCTGAAAATAATAGTTAATTATGCTAAAAATATTTAATTGAAGTTACCTATAAGTCGTTCACCGTGACATCCGTTACTGAAAAAGCAGTGTTTTTTACACTTTTTGATCAAATGGCGAAGTCATATTTTCAAAGTTGTTTATTTTTATTTTCCGTGTTGATAGGCTTGCTCTTTGTTTATGTTTCGTAATGCCCATGGTTTAATGATGTTTTTTATCAATTTTGTTGTCGTATTTAGAAGTATTTCTGAGCTCCCTGTTCGATTTTGTGATTCGGGTTAACGTAATTTCCTTTATTCGAGCTCTTTCAGAAAAGTGGCTGTAGCCAAAATGTTACATTACACTAGGGTTTCTAATATCATTTATTGGAAAGGAAAAGAATGCGAGATTTTTATAAAACAGTGTTTGAAATCTTGCCTTCTTCTAAAAATTCAGAATTATCGTCGATTTTGGCCTTAGCAAATGTGTCCTGTGGAAAATACATGCAGTTTTGCGACAATGTTCTACTTAATTGGCCATAATTTCTAAAGAAAGATGCCAAACCCCACAAAACTTTCCAATTTAATTAACAAATTTATACAAATTAATTTAGCACTGAGATACAAGCTAAATTTTATTTTGTTATTTTGTTTTTAGTTGTTCAAAATTTGTCCAAATTTCACTCCGCATACGTTATGAGTTTTATATTGTTGAGTTAGGGGTGAAAATCAGTTGGTAGACGGACTTTCCCGATAGACGGTATTACCCGCATTGACCTTAACTATGTTTTGATAAATTCTTCAGACATTTCGAGGCAATCGTACGGCATTGTAATACCCGCTCCATAGTTCCGTGGTTTGCTTCTAGAATTATACGATATTGAGTAGGCATCGTCTTGATATTAAGAGAATTCAGAAATAAAGGAGGTTTAAAGTTGACTATTCTATTATTTAATAGAAATTCGTTAAACTTAAACAGTCATTCTTAAAATTTTAATCCTAATTTCGAATTACCGTGTCAATTTTTTGAAACAGGATAAAGTGACATGGTAATAAGAAAATTAGACTCAAATTCCATTGGAAAAAATTGGCTACGGTCATTAGGATGTAGAACTAGACATTTGAGAAAATTATTATAATTTTATACTAAAAGGTATTTGTAACTATTGATATTATTTTTACAATTAAGTATGTCTAGACATAAACAGCTGAGCCTTAGTATGTGAAATGAAAACGACTACAAAAGTTGTGAAGTTACGCTCCAAATCTACCTTCATAATTATATTCCAACAATTTTAAAATGGACCTTATTTACTTCAGAATAAAGGCCAGGTGGGCTGTACAATTATGTTAGTTACAGGAAAGCCCGAGGGAAAGTGTTGTCAAGGAACAAAGATAAGGCGGGATTGTCTCGGCCTGCGAGGAAATTACAACTACACAAAGAGACAGGAGACTACCACAGATCATGAATAAACTAGATATACCAAGGGATTAGCAACTAGTACACATCACATCGAAATCGCTTGCCCAGCGTGGCGATTATGGGCATTTACCTCCTTATGTGTCCATACGCATTAGTAATAGGAGAGGTCGATGTTCAGCAGTGGACTATGTAATAGGCTGATGGATGTGATATGATGTGACATGTCATACTTCATCATAGCAATGCATAAGTTGCAGAAAATTCTCAAAATTGCGAGGAGATACTCGGAAAGAGTAAGTTCTCATTGAGAATGTTTTCATGAGATCATAAAAAAAGTGTTATGAAGAATATTGTATTTCACAATTGAGTAAACAAGGTATAAAATATACCTTAAAAGGCATGTTTATACAACGGTTTTGGCATGAATAGATTGATTACAAAATTTAAATTGTCGAGAACATTATCTATAGAAGTTTCGCAATTTATGAAACTTCTCCTCGGTACATTGCTACTTCATCATCCTATCTCAGTCCACTGCTGAACAACGGCCTCCCCATAGCCTATACGCATGGACGTATTAGGAGGTAAGTAGGAGGAGGCTTCTTCTCGGTAAATGCCTATAACTAGGGTGATTCTCCAAATATCGTTTTAAGTTTAACTGCCCGAATTATTACCGAAAAGGTTTCCCACGATTATTACCGAAAAGGAAGGACGAGTAGCAACAATATTGATTGCACTCGACTTGGTATTTGTACTGTATTACGTTTGTTACATTAAAATAATATTCTTAGGTACATCTGGGTCGCGTTTTATAAAGTTACAATTTACAATTTCGCTGTTTGCCTCTCTAACGCACGCACGTATTGACGAGAAAGAGAGGCAAACAGCGAAATTGTAAATTGTAACTTTATAAAACGCGACCCTGTTGTAACTTGTAACAATATTTACCGAAACGCAATGACGAAATAAAAACGCCGATTATTCCATTCACCCGCTAGCCGCTTAGCGATCGCAGTAGTGTGTCCACTATGATGATGCTGCTGCCCGTAATCAATAAATAGTCAGTGACATTTTAATCCTTTAGCCGAGTCTTACGACACACGTGTGAAGAGATGGGGTGCTGGCAAATGTATTCTTACTGCCGTCACCACACGGCAACTCACCTAAAGTTGCTTGAATGCAAACTAACTATTCATGCAAAATGACTTAATTATTTGTTCTGCTTTGTCAAAAATTCCGAAATCATATGTATTATTTCATTAAATTAGGTCCTCTGTGTTGTGGGATACGTCGATACGTGTATCGTCTAGTTTAATCTATGGTCTGTGGAAACTTTTACATTTTTATTTAAATGTTGCCAGGATTGCGGACGAACGTTAATTGAAAATGTTTGTGGCTTTGAAAATGAAGTGACTTCAATTTACGATATCTCTAATTTGTTTACTTTGAGTGCCTTTTCGGAAAATATTGTATGTTTGGCCATCCTCAAACGTTCATTATTGGAATGGGATTGTGCTTATTACAAGCTTTTATTTAGTTTTACCTGTCCAAGTGTCCATGTTTGTTTGTAATCAAATCTTGCGAGTTCAAAACAACGATCCGATGGTTAAAGGCATTTTCACTTCTAGGGACACCCAATCAACTTAACTCTCACAAAAAAGTTAACTTCGATATCAGTTTTGTAAGGACAATGCATGAAATACGAGTATTTACGTCAATCCACTTTTTTCATGTTTTTATATCGCAGAAACGCGTATTCTTTCTGGATTACTTAAATGAAAAAAAAATAATTGTATAATGTTTATTGCTTAATTGTCGTTACAAAACTGACATTGAAGTTAACTTTTTTGTGAGAGTTTAAGCTATTTGGGTGTCCCTAGAAGTGAAAATGCCCTTTAGTGCCTATGGACGCCTGCTGTAGGAGAAACGGTAATTTGACTATTCCTACTTGTCACAGTGGTGAAATGGGGCCAGTAGCTGTACCATGACTTTGCAAGTATCGGCAACGTTAGGTTTCACTCGATACGTAAAGCAGGCCATGACGCAAGAATGCATTACGTATCGAGTAAAACCAACGTATCCTTTACTTTCCAACTCATGGTACGGTTACTGGTTTGATCATGAAGTCGGTAGCTGGCCACAGGAACTTGGAAACGAAATAACGTAATCCTATATCCTATCAAGTCATCATTCATCATCATTTCAGTCAAAAGACGTCCACTGCTGGACATAGGCCTCCCCCAATGATCGCCAATAAGACCGGTTCTGCGCTGCTTGCCTCCAGCGGGTTCCCGCGACCTTGACCAGGTCGTCGGACCATCTTGTGGGAGGTCTGCCCACACTGCGTCTTCCGGTACGTGGTCGCCAGTCCAGCAGTTTCTGGCCCCATCGGCCATCTGATCTTCTGGCACTGTGTCCAGCCCACTGCCACTTAAACTGGCAATTCTGAGAGCAATGTCGGTGACTTTGGTCCTCTTGATGTCCAAAGTCAAGGCACCGGGGGTCGTCGGAACCTTGGGGCCATTTATTGTTTGTAACTTTCATAGGGGGATAAATGCCATAATCGCCATGCGTGACATGCGGGTTGGCGATCGCAGTAGATTTAAATAAGACATGGACAGACGCTGCAGCCCATCTGTCGGTTTATCCCTTTGTCGCCTCTAACGACACCCACGGGAAGAAATAGGGTGGTACTATTCTATGCCGGTACCACGCGGCAAGTATCCAGTATCCTAAGAAATAACTATTGAATGATTGAGCGATAAAAAATAGCATCAAAAATGCAGATCCCAGTGATTTAGGCAGCGTAGTCGAAAATATTCCCCCAAAGCTTTTTCTTTGAGTTTCATGTTCGCGCTACAAGAAAATTCCCGACTTCCCAACAACTAGTAAAACCCGGACAATGGATTCGCACCGTAAATTAGCACACACGATTGCAGTCAGGCTATCGTGGTTGTCCTAATGCCTGTAGCGTGCGGCGCCCCGCTGCGGGAGACGAATAAATCGCAGATGCGGGCGCGAGTAGGGATGGTCGCAACTTGAATCGAGAACATTCGAGAACCTTCTCTTCTTTGTATGGGATTTTTTTCTCGGATTACTGTAAGGATTGGCCTCGTGGCGACGGATGGTGATTGGATTCGTGAGTGCCGTAAGAGTCGACTACGTTAACGTCCCAAAATGTAGTAAAACCTGGACAATGGATTCGCAATCGACTTTGGTCATCAACTGGTCAACTAACTCGAGTCACACTACCCCATCACTACGTACTCGCCCGGCACTAGAATATGGACCGTTTGAATTTTTAGTGTTTTCAAACGTTTTAGAACGCGGCTTACGGAAACGGAAACGTGCCGTGAAGGATCGTTTGAATTCAAATGCGAAGTCAACAGACGGTGCATTGATCCGTATTCAAATGAAAACATGCAAAATGTGGAATGATATGTTGTACTTGGACTTACTCACATGCTGGAAATATTCGTATGTATTTGAGTTTGTCAGCCTCCGTAGCCTAGGCCCTAGTTGGTAGTGACCCTGCCAACGAAGCTGGAGGTTCCGGGTTCGAATCCCGGCGAGGGCATTATTTGTGTATTTATTTATCACAAATATTTGTTCCTTGGTCATGGCTGTCTATGTAT
The DNA here is from genome assembly GCA_025490895.1 of Thaumatotibia leucotreta. Lineage (NCBI taxonomy): Eukaryota > Metazoa > Arthropoda > Insecta > Lepidoptera > Tortricidae > Thaumatotibia > Thaumatotibia leucotreta. The sequence continues at coordinate 15,637 of JALPQI010012783.1, read as the reverse complement.
TTAAGTATCTATATGTATATATCTATTATATATATCGTCGCCTGGTACCCACATCACAAGTCTTAATTGAGCTTACCGTGGGACTAGGTTGATTTGTGTAAGATGTCCCAAGATATTTATATTTATTTATTTATTTGAATTGTAATATTAACCAAAAAAAGTTGTCTATACTCGTGCTTGCTTTATTTGAAGCTGCAAATGTGTCAATCGCGTTATTTTTTGTTATTATTCTGTTATATTTTACTAGTGGTAGGACCTCGTGCAGGGTCCCCTCGGATAGACCACCGTCTTACCCGTTACCCTGCCGCTAAATAGCAGTGTTTGCGCTGCTGTGTTTCGGTTTGGGGGTAAGACATCCGGTGTAATTATTGGCATTGATAGAGGCAATCTATCTAAAGTTCATTCATGCGTCCGATTAGGATATTGTTTTATTTTTAATCAAGGAAACAGCAGTTTAAACAGAAAACGTGTATTTTGAGGTTAGAAAGTTTTTTACTACATAAGACAACTAAGGATGAATGGACTTTAAGTCCTCAGGTTAGACAGCGCATAGGTGATTTTGTGATCGCTATGTTCATAGGCCTCAGGTGCCTGAGATGCTTTCCATCAGGTGGGCTGAGAGCCTTCGTCACTTAAAAAAAAAAGTTACTCAGGGGACACCAGTGCAGGGAAAATTGTTTGCTAGAAGAAAGTATGCTGCACCACTATGTAAAGGCCTCGTAACAGTCAAAAATTTCAATGTTTTCTAAATTTTCATCAAACTGTGATGTTAATGGTGACCCAGGAGACCGTAACCATGGCAACGTCTGACATTCAAAACGTGATTGACCCAAATAATCTAATAATTATTGGTATTGGTATTACTGACGATTGGTACCTATGTACAGTCAACGTCAAAGATATAATTACGGTTTAGGTGCCGAAAATATATTTATACGACCTTAATGTCAGCAATAAAGTTATGTTAATAATTTTTTGGTACCTAAACCGTAATGATATATTTGACGTCGACTGTTCACACTACTGCGATCGCCAATCCACTTGCCCAGCGTGGCGATTATGGGCATTCACCTACGTCCAGCAGTGGACTAGGATAGGCTGATCATCATCATCATCAGCCTATGTTAGTCCACTGCTTGACATAGGCCTCTCCTGTTAACTATGCGTATGGTATGCATTAGGAGGTAAATGCCCATAATCGCCACGCTGGGCAAGCGGATTGCAGTAATGTGTCCACTATGATGACTCTGCTGCCCATCATCAATCTTTAATCAAATATGGTCAGTGACACTTCAATCCCTTAGTCGACTCTTACGACACCCGCAGGAGGAGTTGGGGTGGTGACAAATGTATTCTTTCTGCTTGAGTTGGGGTGCTGACAAATGTTTCACTTTCCCAGCGTGGCGATTATGGGCATTCACCCCAACGTCCAGCAGTGGACTGCTTCTGATGAGCTTTCATCATCGTCATCATCAGCCTACCTCAGTCCACTGCTGGACGTAGGACTCTCCTATTAACTATACGTACAGCCGCATTAGGAAGTAGCCCACAATCACAGTAGGTAATGTGTTCACTATGATGACGCTGTCAAACAATCTTCTATGAAAGAATGGTCAGTGACACTTCAATCCCCTAGTCGGCTCTTACGACACCCGCGAGAAGAGTTAGGGTGGTGACAAATGTAATCTTACTGTCGTCATCACACGGCCTAGTTAGCTTATGAGCTTTAGCAAAATGCAAAGGCCAATGATTCTGGTACCTGTCGGCTTAGAATTATCGGAATCATTCCAGGATGCTTAGCCAAGTTGCCAATCGCTAACGCTTAGTAGCGTATCGTAGTTTTCCTTCTAAGTCACTCTTTGCTATTAGTGCGACAAAGACAGTTAGCTGCCTTTCGTTTACGATTGACGATTAAGCGTTAGCGATTGGCAACTTGTCTAAGCACCCTGATGTGTACTGCCACCAAAAGAAAATAGAATAAAAAATAAATAAAACTCGGTCGTTATACCGCTTGTGGTCACACCTGCTACGCACCGTTCGTGGGTTCCATCCTTCGTACCAATGAGTTTTTCAAAAACTTATGTACGATATATCATTACGGTAAAGGAAAACATCGCGAGTAAACCATACGTCGCATACGATCGAGTGCATACGTCTGGAAAGAAATTCAAGGGTGTATGTGAAGTTCCCAACGAGTATCCAGCGGTACTACCATATAAATTAGCCGAAAAACAATGCAATACAATATTAGAACAACTTGGCTAAGCACCCAGGTACATAATAGGATTACTACGTCGAATCAAATCATCCAGTCGAGAGATCAAAGGATGCCATTCCACTTGACTTGAGCACGTCACTCGCCAATAGAACTGTAATGACGTTAATATCGTAATAGATACTAATGATTTGATGAAAGGGCTTTACGTTTGATCGATGGTTGAGGAATCGTGGTAATAGTTTGATTTGTTACTAGTCTACAGGGTGGCATCGGACTTGGAGGCGTTATCAGTTTTATGACTCCACTAAGAACTAGCAACTCGATGCCCCGGGTCTCAACTTAGTAAATATGGGTCAGGCGGAAATTTTATAATGTAATTATGCTAATGTGAAATATTTTTACAAAATATTTATAGTACAAGTAGAAACTTATTAGGTAATTTAGGTTTTATTAGTATTTCACTGAATTTATCATTGAATCCAAAACACATTGAAATTTTCGTTAGATTGGTTTGTAGAGACAAAAATATAGAAGGTTTAGAAAACTACTTAAAATTCAAGGTTTTTTCTCTGTCACTCAAATGAAGGCATCATTAGAGTGAGAGAGACAAATCCTCGAAATATACCAATTACGTTTTTCGCGGTAGGGCCGCTAATTTTTCAATGATGACTTGCTATTTTTGTATCTACGGCGTCATCTGGTGATAAAGTTCCATGTTTCTTGGATTCAGGGAAATACCAATACAACCTGATGTTATAAACGGTTCCATTTCTACTATAAATATATAATAAAAACAAATATTTGAAGTCGGTTTGTTTCCAGATGGTCCAAAAGTGCTCGAGTGGAGACCACAGCTAGGCAAACTCAGCGTAGGACGTCCACCCACAAGATGGACAGACGACCTTATGAAGGTCGCCGGGACACGCTGGATGCAGGTCGCATCTAACCGGTACATGTGAGAGTCCAGAGCAGAGGGGAGACCTATGTTCAGCAGTGGACGTCTTATGGCTGAGATGATGATGTTTCCAGTATTTTCTATGAATAATACCTGACTGTACATGACCTGACTGTGTTCATTGACCACGAGTGTATTTTGAAAATCTCCCGGTAACCCGTTTGTAGTATTGTCTACGCAAAATTACACCGAAACTTTTGCTAAGCCGCTTTTTAGGGTTTCGTAGTAAACAAGGAACCCTTATAGTTTAACTATGTCCGTCTGTCCGTCTGTCTATCCGCAGCATGACTCAGTGGCCGTTAGTACTAGAAATTTGCAATTTCAGTTAGGTATCTATACATATTTTAATATTAATGACGGCATATTATTCCTAGTAATCACGCCGACAAAGTGGTAGAATAGAATATTTTTTTTTCTGATTCCTCGCACACGTAAAGTGGAGATTTTTTTTTTTATTTTGCTGTAATCCTATACTATGGCTATTGGATCTCTTAAAAAAACATGGGATTCAAAAGAAAGTTTTTTCTACAGTCATTATTTTTAGAGATAACCACTCCAGAATTAAAATAAAAAACTTGTCCCCCCCCCCTAACTTTTGATTCGGGGGTCCCAAAAATATGAAAAAATAATGATTATAGTGTGCTTCACAGAATACTTTAAAATAAAACTAATTCGAAGTTTTTGAATAACTACGGAATATGATCTTGGGCGGTTTTTTATAAGAGTTTTTGCTCTACTCAGTTCACAACGAAACAATCGGATCGCCCTCTGAGATTACGAACTGTATAATTGAGTCCATATCTTAAGCTCCCTGCCGAATAAATCGAGAAGGTTCGATCCCCGCTCTTTGCTCGCGGCGAACTCTGTGTTCACATTTAGCGACTTGTGTTTACCTACGTGCCTTTTGTTTATAATTATGGGTATAGACTTATTATTATTTATAGTCTTCGGTACAATGATTGGTCAGTTAATCCAAATATTGAAAAATTAAATTATACTTGTGTTATATTTTAAGATAGCGGGTAGCTTTTACTTTTGTATGTGGGGGTAGTCGAAGACTGGAATAAAAACGGAACATATCGTTCTTCTCCAAGTGTTGAGTCTTTATTGAAAACCTGGCCCCAAACATAGCAACTTGAATACTGAAGCTGAAGTAGTCGAAAACTTTATAGTTACTAATGCAATAGAAAGTACCTATTTGAAATTAGCTGGAATGATTACCTATGAAATCGGCGTTTTGGATGGAGAATTTAGTGAAAAAAATATTTCCATACAGTAAATGTTGCGTAGTTATTCTTTTTTCCTGTCAAAATCAAAATAAAACAAATTCTGCCAGAAATATTAGACACTTCTAAGGTGTGTTTTCTATAATATCTCTATTTCGTAAAATAAGACAAGGTACTATTTATCACGCATTCATTCATATCTATGCCAAACATTTGAATTGGCAGCATATGGCGAGAGTTGTTTCCAAAGCTTAGTTTTGAAAAAAACCTGTATTACATAGTACACTCTTGAAAATTATAAATATATCGTAGGTAGGTATAATTCAGATAATTTAATTAGAAACCAACTAAAGGCTGTGAACAAAGTGGCTTTTATAGGGTCCATATTGGCACTTATACAATTTTTTCTTCGAATATTTTTACTAATACTGTTTTTTACTCATAATCATCATTACTCCGAAAATTTTTTCTCATACTTTTTTTCTTACTAAAAATTATACTTCTACCTACAATGTTCATAACGATTTTTATTTCGAAATTTTATCCTCCTAAAGTCGTCAAGTAGATTAATCTATACTCATAAAGTTATTTGAAATAAATTGTTTATTTATAAACATTTTCCCATTAGGTTCACTCTGTTGTGGTATAATTCTTTTATGAATAACATAAACTATGTAGTCATAATGGGCTTTGTGCAGAAACTGTTGTGACATACTCAACTTCAGCATATTTCTTTGTGGCAGATTTCGAGTTGTTCGAATATTATTCGAGCATAATTTCGATGCTCCTGTTTATGATGAGGCATAATCTGGATGTGCATAAAAAGTATCGGCATAGTTTGTTTTAGCATAACAGAGAAGGAATAATTACAACCTCTCAATATAATCGAGGTAGTAGTAAAGTTCTATACGTTACTTACTGTGTTACTGAGCTGAGTACTTTCTAGGTTGCTAAAAAAAAAAATAACCTCGAAGACTAAGGCGGGAGCTTTGCTCCCGCTTAGTCTTCTAACCTAACCTATCCGAGTCGGATCTGCCCCGGAAGGTTTTGTTCGCTCGCTTCGCTCGCTCACTGCAGAAATTTTCACCCTCACAGCAAATTCTACCTGACGAAAAAGGCAAGTTTCGAACATGTGGCTACATGCCCAATAAAAAATGCAAATCTCATTTCTGTCTTATAACACTCGGCGTAATTAATGATATGCCAAGATAGTTTCGGACAAAATAATATTCGAAATATTGTTATTTAAGCTAAGTGATGTTTCTGTATCATTAAGTTGATGCCAAAATAGATTATACCAAGTCTGTTATGTCCTAAGCGTTTCGGACAAAAAAAGTTTAGAGGGAACCCGTTTAGTACAGTACCTACTCTGCCACAACCTGATTTGTGCAGGTAGCTAGTTTACAGTAATAGTACGATTTATATTTAAGTAAACAAAAATAATTCATACATAAAACTAGTACAGATAAAAATAAATACCTATAACATTAGAATATATAGCATAAAATAAGTATAGTGAAAAATTATATAAACATAAAATTTAGTACTAAAAATATGTATGAAAAACAATATTATGAACATAAATAATTCTATGTGATGATGATTATGAACAAAGATTATTCTAAATATCGATCATTATGAAGTTAAATTGTATAAGAAAAATTTTCGGAGTTCCAATAATCTAAGTTGCAATTTTATAAATACTTTGGCGCACCCCTTTTATACGTTATAGGTACTCGTACGTGTACCTACTACTTACCCCATATTTAAAACAAAATGTTACATATTGTTTAAAAATATTTCAAAATAAGGTCGCAGGAGTCCGCTGGATGCGGGTGGCGCAGGGCCGGTCATTGTGGCAATCTTTGGGGGAGGCCTATGTTCAGCAGTGGACGTCTTTCGGCTGATATGATGATGATGATGATGATGATTTCAAAATATTTTTCGAGAAAATTTTCGATGATGCAAGTAATTACCTAATGGCTTATAATATAAGGTGTTTCGCCTGCCAATGAAGACCTTAGATGTATAAGTATTCGTTTCAGAATGAACTTACTGAGAGGCCTGTGAGTCCTTTTTGGAATGAAAATTATTTTGTAAAGAATTATCAGACACATAGTCCGTGTTTGCACACGTCGCGTCCAAGGGGCTTCAGAAAATTGCAAACATAAAGTTTGTAATCGACGGATCTTTTATTCCCCGGCGCGGAAGATCCGCCCCATTAGCTCCGTAATGGGGACGATCCAAATTTATTTTATCATCTCTCGTAGATGTCTTTGTATAAAAAAGCTGTGTTACAAGCAATTAAGCTTCTTATTAAAAGATGGTCCTGAAAAACTAAGTTACAGCAGAATATGTCGGGTGTTTTCTACAAGAGAAATGAGATGAAATTTAACAGTAGACATCAAACTGAAGAACATTAGTTGAGAGTTGAGAGAATTTAAAAAATGTCGTAAAGAACAATCTAATTATTATTTTTAATGCAGGTTCTCATTAACCTTACTGACATCTTTCGGCACCCTACAAACATAACAGATCACAGGCAAAAAACCGTAATATTATTCTAATACTCGTAGTAGTTTTTTAGTCGAGTACCGTGTTTAGGCCACAAAGCTTGCTGAGTGGTCTAAGTAAGGTACGAGATGAAAAGCTTGGTTATGAAACTATTGTGAACTATAATTTTTGTACGAGTTCAATTTTTTTTTCTTATAAATAGTCAAACTTTGTTTCCATTCCTTCGCAGGCAGTGTCACTACCAAGTCTACCAACTTAGCTATGTACACTGCTACCAAAATTGAGTTGAAATTTTATCCAATAGATAATGGATCCCTGCTTCTCTTTTCCTTCAGCTCCATGTCGATATATCCGCCGACGATGTCGACGCCATTCAGCGTCATATTGGCGTATATGCGGCCCTTCTCGAACGGGAACCCTGGAGGGATGGCTGCTGAAGGGATCGACATGTTGTATAGGTGGTAGTCACCCTGGAACAAACACAATAACTGTAATACAGCATTTGTCAAAAAGCTTGAACATTTCGATTGCGTCTTCGATAGTGGTCACTGGTCAACTCAATGATGCTGAACAAAATCCACTACAATTCTCAAAATGTTTGTATGAAACATTCCATTATAGGAATCTGGTAACTAAAAAGGAAACTTCCTTACTAACTTTCTGGAACATTTTGGGAAATGACCAGCCCACCAATTTTTAATCGATATCGAATCCGTGATCCAAAGTTCAAACTTTTTGTAGTAAGGAAAGCGGCCGGGAATATTCAGAATAATACGCCGCTTTTATTGCCTCATTGTCATTCCGGTAAGTATTGCTACAAGTGATGGCCCCAAGACATCGGCTACACGCTAATTCTGAACGACAAATTGTGAATTCGAGCGGTTAAAACGCTCCTAGGAGAATCACCTAACTGGCAGATCTTTCAGAGAACAAGTACTTTTTGTGCTATTTGATTTTAGGTAGGCTGTCATCAAGTGCAAGGCTAGAAGATTAAAATACTGCAATAGGTAATTGGTTGGTTGATGTTGGTATTACTTTTTCTACGTTATTTGAATTGTAAGAGTTGTATGGTATAGGGTCTCGAAAATGGAGTGGACAACTGGACATGTTGTACCTACTTGATTATAATACTAAGATGTTAAATACTATTTTTAAATAAAGAGGTGACTTAAATATTGCCCCCGTTTGCCTAAATTCGGCAAATCTAGTGATTTTAGAGAACATAAATTGTCTTTAGAGGTAAGAAACTTGTTTACTATAACTGTGGCCAACCAGCGTCCAGTAAAAAAGGCAACAAATTTATATTTTTTATGGGGAACGAACCCTTCGCACGATTTTTTTTCCACTAACAAGCAAGCCAAGGCTGGCAGGTTGGATAAGCTAGTTAGACAAGTAAAGGTATAATTATGGACTAGGACGGTCATTTTCAAAATTTAAATCAGGGACCGAAACCGGTATTTTCTCCATACAAAAAGAACGGTTCTTTTTTCGTTATTCGGTAGATAGATTCTAAGTTAATGGAGTAATTTAAAAATATGATATTGTAAATTACATAAAATATTGAATAAATAGTACCTAAAATGTATAAAAACTTTTAAAATATTGGGGTATTTCGTGTTTTTGTATAATAAAGGTTCCGGTCTCTGATTTAAAACCTAATTCAAATTACCGTGTCACTTTTTTGACACTGATAAAAGTGACATGTTAATAGAAATATTAGAACTGAAATTCCATTGGAAAAAATCGGATACGGTTATTAGATCTAGACATTGGAGAATGACCGAGAATGAACCTACCGGCGGGTAAGGGCATGGCTTCGCAAGTCTTCCCTGCCTCATGGCGGCACCGAAGAACGGGTCCTTGTGGATGAGGCTACACCAACCGAAGTGCATCTCCACGAAGCTGCGCCGGTATTCATTGCTCAGGAACTGGTAGAAGTAGAAGTCTACCTGCACATATCATATGCCTATTTCACTCCACTGCTGGACATAGGCCTCTCCTATTACCCATGCTTATGGACGCATTAGGAGGTAATGGCCACGCTGGGCAAGCGGGTTGGTTATCATTGTATTGTGTCCACTACATAGTGAATCTATATGCATTGTTACAATATGATGAAACACAAGGAAAAGGAAAACGAAGAAAATAAATATCATGGGATATTCTTACCCAAATCGACCTAGTTCCACGGTCAGCTCTATTTGATTAAAGGTTGAGGGTACTAGTGATGATCTGATAAAGACGGGACATCTCTAGGAGTTCTTAGCGTTCAAACTTAAATACCTTAAAACGGAGTACCTCTAATTTTTGAGGGTGAACATTTGGCAGCAAAATTTGTTTAACCTCCGTGCCTTGAATTGAATCAATTCATGGTTTCCGATATCCTTCCTATAATCCAGATTCGCTTTTTTAGTACACGCTGGACTCGGAATCTTCTACTTACTGTGTCTTCGCCGCATGGTGACGGCAAATCACTCCTCAAATCTTCCCTTCGGTGTCGTAAGATGAAGTATTACTAATCGTTTAAAGATGTTATTGGCAACAGTATCACTGGTACGATCGCCAAACCGCTTGCCCCGGCATTAAAGTCTTAATACATCCTTACAATAGGTGAATAGGAGAGGCCTATATTTGGCATTGGACTAAGATAGGTTGATGATGTGATGTGATACTTTTAAACAGAATAGTACACCTTGAAATTGTCGTCGACAAACTGCAGCTGTTGATAATGTATATCGACATAGTAAATAGGACTCTTGCGATTTTTCCTTGCAGATGTAATATTCGCATACGATAGATATTTTGGATTGAAATGAGTCACCGTGGGACGCTCTGTCAAGAAGTAGTATGTAGTCTGAAAAAATCAAATTAATTTAATATAATTGCTCTCCGGCTTATATTCTTGCTCTCATTAAAACAACTCCTTCGCCTTCTGTACCGTTATTTTCTAGAATTATTTACCTGTGTATTTAACGGCTGCGTTTCCACCAGAGATGAAACACATCCTCACACATCTCTGGTGGAAACGCAGCCTAAGACGTGATAAATATCTCCTGATCTTTAAACCTCTGTTCAAGGTATACTAAAGCTTGTTCACGAAAGAAAGTAGCAATCGTAAAATCAGTCTCTACTGTTACACAATAGTCCCATGTAGTTCTAACAGCCATGGGACTGTAAATTAATTCTTCTGTTTTATGTTTAACAATCCAATATCCATAAGCATTCGCTGAAAAGTCGTCAAAATCAAAATAACTTCAGATAATGCTTAATGCAAAAGTTCAGTCCCAAAAAAGTGCGAACTTCCGAGACGATTTCAACAATTGAAATAGTTAATAAAAAATGTAGACACGAGACTCACAGCTTATTATAGTAAATTGTAATTCAGTGAAGACCCATTGGGAAACTAAATGACCCAAAATTGTAAAATAAGAAGAAACACTACTTAAATCCAGAAGTTTAAATAAAAGTCCATAATTATGGAGAAATTTATATAAATATCAACCACAGCGTCCGAGAAGATAGGAAAAGAGCCCTTCTTTGTAATAGCACCCATACGAAGGTATGGTCTCATTAAAAAAAGAATTATACAGCAATGGCTACTTTATTTCTTGAACAAGCCTTATATTAATCTTTGCCTTAACCTTGCCATTATGTATAATAGTGTATATATAAGTAAGTTATATATTTTCCATTGTCAGTCATCCACAGACCACGAACCCTGTAAAGAGTTCGGTCGGAATGAAGTTAAAATTAGTTAATATACTGGTATGCGAGTTTATCCGGTTTCATAGTTTTATTTCACGTATAATTCTCGCGGTAACTGAAGAAAATATTTTATATATTGTGTTTATTTTATTGTATGGGTATTTATATTTCATACTTGTGTGTGTGCTATTTTCTCTTTTTCTTCTACTCTACTTACATTTTACTTTTGGCACTACGGTAATACGGTTAACTTCCATTGAATTATTAATTTCCTACTACCCAAAAATTGTCTGAAAAAATTGTCCCTTTTTAGACCGCAAAAAAGACGACCGCCTGTCTCTTACATGTCTATTAAGTTTAGTTTATTTACTTACGTAGTACGTATGATTTAACGTGGGACTGACCTGAAGAATGTCCCGCTATATTCATGTATGAGATTCGAATTGATGATGCATTTGAATTTCGATATTTTTACCGTTTTTATTCTTCGGTTAAAGAATGATCATAGTACCTATTTTTATTTTTCGACTAAATAGATTACATTACCTTGGATGTAACAAAAAATATTAACGTAGCTATTAAAAATATTAAAGAGAACGAAATATATGAACCCATTTGTTCGTTCTGAAGAATGCAAATAAAATAGGTAGAGATGCGCGATTAAGGAAATTATATTAACAACAATAATCTCATTTGGACGCCATTATTCGGAACCTGACCCAAAATATTTTAACGACTTTAACTTACATTTAATATTATCCTGACGTTTCGTGCATGACGTTACATCCGTCCGGTCCGATGAATCAGTAGCTAAACAATAAGCTGTAACTAAAACAATTAAATATCATCAGTACAATCTTACTCAAATCTACCCAGTCCTAGAGTCGACATAAGTACACTGAAAAAAAATGCTACGTTGAATTTATCAGATCTTGCGTAATTCTAACCTGAAATTAAGGTTGATTGGGTCCTATCACAATTTTGTTTTATTTTACCAAACTTTTATGTTGGCATTCTACTAAATTAATTGGGTTAATTCCCACCTGTTACCATTAACTTGACACCAGTGGTAACAACTGGGATTTTTTTCCCACCTGTTACCACTGGGAACAACTGGGAATTAAAATTCCCAACTGTTACCACCAAACTAATTATTTTAGTAACTAACCGAATATTTTAGTGGTAACTAGTGGGAAAAAATACCAGTTGTTACCACCAAGTACTCTGGTGGTAACAGGTGGGAAAAAAATCCCAGTTGTTACCACTGGTGTAAAGTTGGTGGTGACAGGTGGGAATAACCCAATTAATTTGGTTGATTACACCAGTTTTTTGTTGATCTTACCAGTTATTTGGTATAATGTATACTTGTCCAGAGGACGTATGCCCACACGATGGGCGGACACAGTCACTGCTGCAACTGGAACCACCTTCCAGGGTAGCATGCACCAAGCGCTGAATCGTGCAGCTTGGAGAGTATTGGTGCAGGGCGCCTGCAGTCATCACGTCCCTCAGTCATGAGGCTACGACGAAGAAGAAGAAGAAGAAGAATACTGTTCTTTGTTGATTTAACCAGAACGGTGGTATCGACTTAAACCTTTTTAGTTTTGTAAATTTGATAGCAAGGATTTGTTACATATATCAAAGTTTCCTCGTAATATAGCCAGCCTAAGTCACTTTGGTAAATATTTCTTTCAGTGTAAGAAGACATAAGTAAGGCTTGTTGGCACTGACTAACTAAATTCGGATGAAAGATTGATTTAAACTTTCACGATTATCACTCATATTTTAACGACAAACGGGTCTTAATCGCGTAAACTTACGTTTAATTTTATCATGACGTTATACCCATGGTCGCAGGCAAACTGCGACACGGGACCACTATGGTGGGTCATGCGCCCGAAACATCAGGATAAAAATACACTATCTATAATTCAAATCAAATCATTTATTGCACACATCTTTAAACACATTCAAATACCTCTAACATTTTTTTTAAAGATTGGTTCTCTTAGGTTGTATTATAGCCAGTCTGATTATTATTAAAAATAAAATTTAACTAATTATAGGAACCGAGATTACTTATTTCCGGATATTTTCATTACAAATTCAAATTTACGACATTCTACTAATGTTCGTTCAAAATAGACATTTTATCTAGGCAAGCTCATTATTTGATAACATCGAAATAAACACAATAATTTGCAACGTACATTATTGTTTTGTGAAAAACAAAAGTAAGCTGGAAGTTTAAAGCAGATCAACTAAAAAAAAAATTATTAAAATCCCTGAAAAAAAAATCTTTCCCTACAATTTATTACTGGTCATGTACAGAAAAAAAACAAATAATCCCAAAAAAGTGTATTTTTTTTGTTGAAAATGACATACCTACCTACATATTTTTTATGTCACATTTTTTTTAAGTTTTTTTGTCATCAAAAATGCATTGATAAAGTCTGTCGGTATACTCACGATCACACTGTATAATTTTTTTCTTGTGGAACAACTTAAATTGTTTTCAATTTTTTATTTATTTTCTTGAGTTGTTTTCAGCCGCGATAGCTGAGGACGTGGGTTCAAATTTAAATCCGGCGTTGGAAAACTTCGGTATTTTTCTATGGTAGCTAAATGACTGATTCTTGAAATTATGCTTGAATTATACTTCTATGGTAGCTAAATGACTGAATCTTGATCTGATATTGAAATTAATATACAGTGTTACCGGAAGGCGCAGCGTGGGTAGGCCCCCCACAAGGTGGACTGATGACCTGGTGAAGGTCGCAGGAGTCCGCTGGATGCGGGTGGCGCAGGACCGGTCATTTAAGGCATAGTCACAGGATAATATTTTCTAAGGATTAAGTCTCTTTTGATGTTAAAATATGTACCTACTTATTTTGTTTTCGATTTTTGTTTGTTGGTAAACAAAAATCGAAAAAATTGTAAACAGAATGCGAATTGGGAAGATTTCGTTTTCATTTTACGCAGATTATAACGATTACCATTATTCGAATGTTCGAGCGAAATACGTGGAAATACATAATAAAATTACCCACGGCTGAACAGAAAGAATTGAAAAGACGTTGATCCTTTTGTGCCGGTTTATTTAATATTTTCTTTATCTCTCTGTATTCGTTTTTGATTAAAATAAATGCTACAAACGTTTTTGTATACGTGGGTGTTTTTGTTATTCCTATCAACTTTTTTTTGTTTGCTTTTGTTTTTACGTTTACGAGTGAATTTCGCTAAAGTGAAAAATTATGTTTCATTACTCGAAACCCTCGGAGGTGAGACGCCTTTGACAAAACTCTTAACCCTTTGACCATTTCACAGCTCTTTTAAAGCATTTAGTTTCGAACCTTACGTATTTGTAAATTGGTTTGGTTTTGATTTTTATATGACGGCAAATATATTGCCAATAATACCCATTAAAGAGTTAAAATTCGTATGAAAAAGGTACACGGTGAAAGTATCTTTTACCAAAAAACTCTGAAATTAAAATCTATATAAACCTTTGATTTAAACTTTCGTCAGACATAGTAACTATAAATATAATTAAACGGTTAAAGTCACGTGTAAGTGAATACGCGCGACAAGTTTCGGAGAGCCTAGGTCTCCATTATCAAGCACTAAGTCCGTGTTCGTGTCCGTGTCGACTATAGTTACTTATTAGGATGTCTCACGAAAATATAAATTCAAAGATTTATATAGTTTAACCTTTTAATTATATTTAAACGTTATTATGTCGCAGGAAAATTATATTAAATAACGATTTGTTACATTACTACAGGGTGAACGATATGAAGTGTAACCAATTTCAAAGGACTGCGATTTTTTGGTGCACTAATTTATTACATATATATTGATTTAAGCTTTCACGATTATCACTCATATTTTAAAGACAAACGGGTCTTAATCGCGTAAACTTACGTTTAATTATATCCTGACGTTTCGGGCATGACGTTACACCCGTGGTCGCAGGCAGACTGGCGAGAGAACTGACTTCTTACTTATAGTAAAGTAAGAAAAAACAAGAGAAATATTATATTTTGTGATTAAATTTTTGTCTTGCCTTTTGCCTTGACTATGGTCCTCAAATGGTGAAAACATATTTGCTCGCAGCACGTTTGTGATCCAGTGGTAGTGGTATGTGCCAGTAAAATACGATCGCCTTTTTCATTGCATTTATACTAGCATATTTAATTGCCCTCACCTTTCTCTTCAAAATAGACCAGATAAAAAGTCTGAAACTCCCAGCACTGGAGAAATGACACGTGAAATTCGGTTTTCAGCCATTTTTGGTTCTTACGACCTTTATAAGCCGAAGCTCAGTTTTGTTCTTATGTTTGCGATCTACAACCCAAATGTTTGCGTGCCTAAGACTTCAATGCGGTGTCCAAAACATATTTCCAATAATTAGCTGTTATTACTTTGACACCGGATTTAATAAAATCTACTAGGTAACACTTCATATCGTTCACCCTGTACTATAATTTACCTTTATATCAGACCCCTAAGCATTCTCCCAAAGATCTTGACTGTCTACCCAATCCGATTTAATTCACAAAGTAATTAGCATCATTAAACTTGCGAACTTACAAATGCATACAACATTAAATACAATTATTGTTACATGTCAATCTCCACCTTTCTAACACGCAATACGGTTCAAAACTTCTCTTCTGGTTTACTCACATAGTTTAGAGTCAAATATTGACTTCGTGAATACCGCAAGCAAGTTTAGTTATTAACCAAACTTAATACAGACTATATTAGCGTGTATATTCGCAGCGAACAGTTCATTTTAGACCTGAAAAGATGCCGAACTAGACGAAATATGAGGATTAAATTCCAGTGCTTAACAAGACTAATTTATGCATGGTTGCCACGTGTACCACGCGCTTGCTAACTGAACTAATTGAGAGATGCTTCATACCTTTTGTGTGCATCAAGTTGAGATATACACCGTGTTTATGAGAAACATGACACATTTTAAAATGAATAAATTTCAAGGGACAATCTTAC
>JALPQI010012782.1:0-43480 GCA_025490895.1 Thaumatotibia leucotreta | reverse complement strand
GGCAGGTTCATGAATTGTTCAGAAACCTTTAAGGTTGCACGAAATATGACTTATCAGAAACATGTCCACTTTGTACCCTGGCTGACGGGACAAAATGACAACAAGAAATGGTTGGTCCACCCTAATAATGTAAGAGTTGTAAAACAACATAATCAAAACTTACGGAATGCCAATTGCTAACTCAATATGTGAAGTTATCATCGTTTTGGCAGAACTCCAATATATTTGACGTATTGGCAGACGAATAACAGATCTTGGGAAATAGCAGATGTAAATAAGTGGGCGACATGCTCAAAATGACCTTGGAATGACTTTATTATAAAGAAACGGGAGAGTTCGTGGCAGAGCGAATTATAGCTTCCTGGATCAGTCACTGATAAGAGGGATGCTGAGATACACAATTACACAATAGACATGTTACATAATATATGCAGAGGTCTATTGGTTTCACCATCACATCATTAGCCTTTTACAGTGCACTGCTGGACGTAGACCTCTCCTATTATAATTATATGCGTTTGCGTATGAACGTATTATGAGTTATGAGGTAATGCACATAATCACCACGCTGGACAAGCGGGTTGGCGATCGCAGTAGTGTGTCCATTCAATTCAATTTATTATATTCATTTAACAATATACATTGTGTTTGAATTTTTACTTAAAAATACAATCAAAAAACATAACACTAAACATAAATCCGTACAAAAGGAAATAAATACAAAAAAAACAAGTCCATATAAAAAGAAATAAATACAAAACAATATTAAGGAATTAAATTAAAAGTGAATTAATAATAATAATATATTTAACAAAAAAATAATAATAATACAATCAATAATAAAAACATAACTGAATGTCAAAATTAATTACAGAAAGAAATCTATTACAAGCTAATCACAATGATAATAATCACACAACATGACAGGTTTAGTTGTCGTCTATAAATTCGTTAATGGAATAATAGGCTTTTTTTAAGAGTATCTTTTTTAGCCTCGCCTTAAAAATATGACTATTAAATATTCCTTTTAGTTCCACTGGCAACTTGTTAAACAAATAAATCGATTGATAGCACAGCGCATGTTTAGTTATATTAAGCCGGGGAATTATTTTATTTGGCAAATCTTTCCTTCTAGATAGCAAGCGGATCGCTCTTTCTTCGTTATTTTCATAACGATTTCACTACGTATTATGTTGCTGCCCATCATCAATCTTCAATAAATAAATGATCAGTGATACTTCAAATCCCTTAGTCTACTCTTAGTCGTAAGACACACAATACCATTTGTCACCACACGGCCAAAAAATGGCTTCGCAATAACATCCCTTAATCAGCGGAAGTACTTTCTACTGTGGACTATACAGGGTGGTCCAAACCTTGAAGTCAAAAAATTTTTTTTAGGTTCCCTACGTCATGGCCTATCAGAATATACCTCATGTATGTTAGCCGATTTTTTGTAGTTTTCGAGTTTTTTGAGAAATTCTGGAATGAAGAAATTTATTGATAAAAAAAACTATTGGGTCTTCTTAATGTTTTCTTTTTGTAAAAGTATTATTTCAAATAAAGCATTTACTGTCAAAAAAATGAGCGTCCCCACTTTGATACAAGTAGGATAAAAAATACCAAATTCAAAATTTTACGTTAAAAACGCATCAAAATAGCATTAAAGTACGTAAATAAAAAAAAATAAACATATCCCAAGGATTTTTGGTAATCTAAAGACTGCCCTAGACCTTAAACCTTCGTAAAAGCAAAAAAAAAGTGATACTTAATAATGAGGATTTTTCGGAGTAGTCGGTCAAATAAACTTAAAAAAAGCTTCTAAATTTTTAATTTAAAAATAAAATAAAATTTCGTCTCTTTTGTTGTTCTTATCAATAAACAAAGACAGAAAATACCACGAAAACTCAATTTGTGTAGTTATTCAAGTATTTTTTTACTACTTTAAAATTTTCAGCTTGTTTAAAAACTTTTTATACTACTTTAAAATTTTCAGCTTGCTAAAAAAAAGTGATACTTAATGATGAGGATCATTAAGTATCACTTTTTTTTTGCTTTTACGAAGGCTCAAGGTCTAGGGCGGTCTTTAGAATACGAAAATTCCCTGGGATATGTTTTATTTTTTATTTACGTACATTAAGTAATGCTATTTTGATGAGTTTTTAGCCAAATTTTTTGAATTTTTTTTTTATCCTACTTGTATCAAAGTGAGGACGCTCATTTTTTTGTCAGTAAATGCTTTATTTGTAGTAATACTTTTACAAAAAGAAACTAGTTAAAAACCCAATAGTCTTTTTTAGGGTTCCGTAGCCAAAATGGCAAAACGGAACCCTTATAGATTCGTCATATCCGTCTGTCCGTCTGTCCGTCTGTCCGTCTGTCACAGCCGATTTACTCGGAAACTATAAATGCTACAGTAACGAAATTTGGTGAGAATATGTGTTGTATGAACCGCTACAGGATTATGATACTAAATTGTAAAAAAAACCATTGGGGTGGGGGCCCTCCATACATGTAACTGAGGGATAGAATTTTTTTTTTAGTTTTACATAAGCGTGTGGGGTATTAATAGAAAGGTCTTTGAAAATGATATGAAGGTTTATACATCACATTTTTATTAGGGTTCCGTAGCCAAAATGGCAAAACGGAACCCTTATAGATTCGTCATGTCCGTCTGTCCGTCTGTCCGTCTGTCCGTCTGTCACACCCGATTTACTCGGAAACTATAAATGCTACAGTAACGAAATTTGGTAAGAATATGTGTTGTATGAACCGCTACAGGATTATGTTACTAAATTGTAAAAAAAACCATTGGGGTGGGGGCCCTCCATACATGTAACTGAGGGATAGAAAAAAAAATTTTGTTGTATATAAGCGTGTGGGGTATTAATAGAAAGGTCTTTGAAAATGATATAAAGGTTTATACATCTCATTTTTATTTAAGTAAATCGTTTTCGAGATATTAGCTCTCAAATCTGAAAAATGTGTCCCCCCCCCCTCTATTTTTTAAACTACGCGATATAAAATTCCAAAAAAAAAATATGTTATGCACATTAATAAATTCTATCAACGATTTTTGGTTTGATTAAATTATCTCCTATAGTTTTTGAGGTAGGTTGATTTAACTGTATTTTTTTAATAATAAATTGATAATGGTACGGAACCCTTCGCGCGCGAGTCCGGCTCGCACTTGGCCGGTTTTTTTTTAAGCAAATCGTTTTCGAGATATCAGCTCTCAAAGTCTGAAAAATGCGTCCCCCCCCCTCTATTTTTTAAACTACGCGATATAAAATTCTGAAAAAAATATATGTTATGCACATTAATAAACTCTATCAACGATTTTTGGTTTGATTAAATTATCTCCTATAGTTTTTGAGGTAGGTTGATTTAACTGTATTTTTTTAATAATAAATTGATAATGGTACGGAACCCTTTGCGCGCGAGTCCGACTCGCACTTGGCCGGTTTTTTTAATAATACATTTGTTCAGTCCAGAATTTCTCAAAAATTTTTTTTCAAAAATTCATAACTCGAAAACTACAAAAAATCGGCTAACATACATGGGGTATATTCTGATAGCTCATGACGTGAGGAATCTAAAAAAACTTTTTTGACGTCAAGGTTTGGACCACCCTGTATTCTGCTTACTATGATCTGCTTTTCACATAAGCTTCAGTTGAATATGTGAGGTGTAGCCGCGTTTCAAGGCACAAGGGGCCCTTGATATGGAGATATTTATTGCACTTTGCGCGCATCTATACTTCGACCTTGACTGTACTCGTAATTATAAGAATCTAACTAAACCAGGGGTGATAGGGGCTCGGCGCCTGTTTAGTCCGACTCTGGGTACAACCGGTATCAAGTCACATTATCAAACAGAAAGCAGTACAAAAATACATTACCTACTTATTTTCATTAGCTCTAGCTCTTTGGTACCGCTTGCCAATAAAAACTTGTACGTTTTCATGGATGATCTAACCGCCGTCGCCTATTCAACGTGCCCCGTTACTCCGAGATTGAAAAAATGTACGTGATCTAATTACTAGCATTGACATCTATAGCTGGACACTTATTAACTGAAGCGAAGCGTGGGTTTTCTCTGAGCTTCCTCATAAATATCATCATCACCATCATCATCATCATCATCATCATCACCATCATCATCATCATCAGCCTATGATAGTCCACTGCTGGACGTAGGCCTCTCCTATTAACTATGCATATAGACGCATTAGGAGGTAAATGCCCATAATCGCCACGCTGGGCAAGCGGATTGGCGATCGCAGTAATGTGTCCACAATGATGACGCTGCTGCCCATCATCAATCTTTATCAAATAATGGTCAGTGACACTTCAATCCCTTAGTCGATTCTTACGACACCCGCAGGAGGAGTTGGGGTGGTGACAAATGTATTCTTACTGCCGTCACCACACGGCACCCGTCACCACACGGCACATCATAAATATAATTCGTCATAAATATGTCGTATTTCTATCACCCTGTCAGCTGTTCTTAAAATCTCGATTGGACCTCTACAACTAATATTTTCAAGACTGACGCTAATGGTACCTAGCTAAGGATTTGACGGCCTTTGTTGCTGTCAGTAGCGACCCTGCTTGCGAAGCTGGAGGCTCCAGGTTCGAATCCCGGTAAGGGCATCTCTTTGCGTATTAATTAGAAAATATTTGTTCCTCAGTCATGGATGTTTACTACGTATTTAAGAATCAAATATCGTCGCTTACAGTACCCAGTACCCACATCACAAACCTAAAGGCCAAGCCACACCGATAGCGTGTGCAGCACGTGCGCGTGTGCGTAGCGCGCGCGTTGTAGCGTATGTAAATGTCATTTTCTTTCGATACTTATTTTTGCACTTGACTGTACCACACATCGGCGGATGCATCCGGAGATGACGTCCGCGGACCCATCCGCCATGAAAGGCATAACATGGCAACCCCGCCGTCGTCTACTCAGGCCTTAGACCCAGGTATAGATCCTCACCATTTCATCGTAGATGGTCTGCGTGTCGGCCTGCGCGTCGTACACGGCGTCGTAGGTGAACAGCTTGTCCTGGCCCTTGGGGTTGAGCACCTGAACTGCACCGCGCTCCGGGGACACTTGCACCACCTGCACATAAACACGAGTTACACCGAGTTGTGACCAAGTGTGACTTGCCCTACCATGAGCATTTTCACTTTTAAAGACACCCAATTAGCGTAAAAAAAACATGATTGCAGTCAGATTTGTAACGACAATTATAATTGCCGATTTCTAAAGGTGCGTTCAAACTAAAAGAGCATTCGCTGTTCTAACCTCCCACTCTACGAAATTCGATCGGTACACAAAACGTGATTGGTTGATTTCGTAGAACGGGCGCTAGAACAGCGAATGCTCTTTTGGTTTAAACGCACCTTAAGAATGAAGATTTGAAAGTTTAGAAATGAACCTTAAATATATGACGGGAAAAATGGTTAGTCTTAAGGTGCGTTTAAACCAAAAGAGCATTCGCTGTTCTAGCGCCCCTTCTACGAAATCAACCAATCAAGTTTTGTGTACCGATCGAATTTCGTAGAGCGGGAGGTTAGAATAGCGAATGTTCGCTTGGTCTGAATGCACCTTTAAGGTGCGTTCAAACCAAAAAAGCATTCGCTGTTCTATCCCCCCACTCACGAACGCACCTTTAGAAATCGGCAAGTATAAGTACGATATCTTTAGGAATTTAAACTTGATCGGCGTTATAGCCCATCTAAAGAAAACCAAAAGTTGGCTATCGGGGAAAATAACTCGTGTATAAGCGAATTTTGGTATAGTTGTAGGAAATGGTTCTTATCTCAAGACACATTGGTCCCAGAGGAAACATGCGTACATCTTTTTTGTAGAGAATTTTATGTAGATTACTTATGTACTAGAATGTTTTTTGCTATAAGCCACGGTTTACGAGTTATTTACGAAAAATTAAAAATAAGGACCTTTACACCCCTCTCCCCCCGTTAGCTCCACCCCTAACCACCAGTACCTACTTTTAGTATGTGGTTTAAAACACCATTCCCTACAACTATGCCAAAATTCGCTTATACACGAGTTTTTTCCTCTGAGTTTCCTACGTTTGGTGTACTATTAATTAGGTGTCTCTAAAAGTGAAAAAAGCTCTAATAACGTAGCAAATTTTCGATAAATTAACCATCAGTTAGTATCGTTATAAATCATCACCATCAGTTATGAAACTTATGAACTAAACGATCAATTCCTTCACCTGACGTTAAATTATAATAAAATCCAGATCACCCTTCACCAGTTCATCAACCGTCAGTCAATTGACGGATTATAGATATTTAGTTCAAGTTAAGATGAGATGAATGAATTTGTATACTGGCTGAACCAAAGGGCCTATCGCGAACTTCGAAGATATTCACTGCCTGTCTCTGTCACTTCAACGAAGACGCCATTACAGTGACACAGACAAAAAATGTCGAAATTTTCGAATTTCGATGTTTGTGATAAGCCTTGAGATTGCAGATTTTACTGCTTCGTGATACTGATAATTACTCTCACTGCCACTTGCGAGCGCTTTACTATAATAGCAAAAGTCTTAATTACTTATCTAGTTAATAATGATTGTATAACTAACGAGCCATTAGCCTCCCACGTATTGCCGCGAGACCCATTAATAATACATTAGTGAATCACCATTCAGGCCATGATCTCCTGGTCGGGACTGGTGATAGGTAAAATATAAATACGATCATCGCGTATAAAGCGCGATAAAGATTTTATAGAAAACGTCACTGCAACGAAGCCATCATTAGAGTGACACAGACAAATCCTCGAAATTTACGAACTTCGGTATTCGTGGTAGCACGCCAGATGCCCGAAATGTACCTACGATGTTCTAAATTCGATGTATTCTGCAATGTGGATAAACTAGATTAATATTTATTATAATAATTTAAAGCGTGTTCATCCTTAGTTCTCTTATTTAGTAAACAACTTATCTCTAAATAATTGGGTAGATAATTCCGAATGTGAAAAAATGCCGGGAATTTTCGAAAGGAGACACAGACGATGTAATTACGAATGATCTTTCCGTGATTTCCGGAATTATCCCAAGGTACACTCTTTTGCTCCAAAATTTGAATGTTCGCCAAAATTAAGAAA
Source organism: Thaumatotibia leucotreta (assembly GCA_025490895.1). Taxonomy (NCBI): domain Eukaryota; kingdom Metazoa; phylum Arthropoda; class Insecta; order Lepidoptera; family Tortricidae; genus Thaumatotibia; species Thaumatotibia leucotreta. The sequence continues at coordinate 36,325 of JALPQI010012782.1, read as the reverse complement.
CTCTTTCATTTGGGATGGTTTTGTTTTAAACAAGGATATGGCAATTTGTATTCCTTTTCGGTTAGAATGTTGTTTACTAGATGAGGTAACTGAGGGAGGATGAACAGCAGTGTCAGTGATGATATCCCTTGCCCGTGTTAGTGCAGGTCCAGAGACCGACGGGCAAACCTGTAAGGGTAGATCAGCCTCTTGGAACTGACCCGCCCTGGTCGAGAGGCGCTCGTACCATTTCTGGTCGAGAGGCCTTATCCGCCGTTTCTGCACTCGTCGCGGAAAAAACAGGGGATTAAATAAACTATGAATAACGTGATTCCCACTTAAAGGCCACGACATTGGTCTAAGGCGACCAGCGGCGAGCGAATCCATGAGTTGGAGCGTGATGCCGATATGGGTACTCCCTCTCGCACGTATGGTTTTCTGCTAAGCCGGTCGCCTTAGACCAATGTCGTGGCCGCGGCATAACGGGTGGAATGTGCCTTCTTTGGTGTCTGTAACTGCCATGGTTACGGTCTTCCGAGTTATGCTGGTTTTATGTAAAATTATGCAAACATGTATTGTTCTGGGGTTGATTAATGGGCCACCTACAATCATGGCCGATTCCTAAGAATGAAGTTTTGACAGTTATGACTAACCCTTTATTAATATGAGGGTAAGGCTCACCATTTCTTCGATAGATTTAATGTGGCTAATTTCTAAACTGTCAAATGTTCATTCTTAGAAATCGGCATGCATGTTGGCATCATTTAAATAGCATAATTTTTCAGAATTCATAATTTTTCAGAATTCATAATTTCTCAGAATTCGCGTGACGCAGGTCAGGAGTCCGTAACCATGGCAATAACAAACAAGAAAAAGTTGATTCACCCCTATACATTTTGTAGAATAGACTACGGTTACGGCTGTAGAATTTAGAAATCAAATCAAAACATTTTATTGCATACGTATAAATATGACCGGCTCAACCCGCTCAGTGGAAATCGTACATAAACCTATAGTCGTAGGTAGGTCTCTATATTTGTTTTTAGGTTTAAAAGATAAACCTGCTGTTAGGTAATTCCGGATTTGTTTTGGTATTCTAAAGAATCTTCTATTTAATCTGTCGCTTATTTTTTGAATTTCAGGTTTTCTTAATCCCAGCTTAAAAGTAATGCCATAATGTCTGGTGGTTGGCTAATCCTACAATACATAGTAGTTTGTATTCAGTTATTCAGGTAAGTATGAGGTGTATTCATTGTTGTACGATAGACCAGCGTAACGTACATTTTTTTAATAATTTAGAGTTAAAAACCCAGATTCAAAGTTATATTGCCAATTTTTACGAGACTGGCGTCGCTGTTCTCAAGGTTGAGTATTTAATATTTTGATAATATTTATTTAGAGAACTATGTCGTTAAATAATGTGTATTATTTATTTCTGTTACCCAAACATGAAGCTAGAAATCAGGTTAAATTCCTGGCACATGACAAATGGGTAAATTAAGAATACCTGGCGTGCATACCGCACGATTCGCTTTTCAGTCGTAACTGCCAACTGAGAAATATGGACGCCGCTGTAAATGCTGTAATAACAGATAGATACCACAGAAAAAAATTATATTTACGACAATTGCTTTATAAATACCAATTTTCTAAAGTCCTCCTACTTTGCAAAAAATAGTTTTGTAAGAATGTCATTAATGTCATTATTTTCTAAATATTACTCGTGTTAGGTACCGCCATATAAACTTTACGAAAAAACCTTTGGAAACTTTAGCCTATTAGCCACTCACTTGCTTCATGTATATAGCTTTTGTTACATGTCATCACATCACTCTTATTTTACATAGACATAGAGTCTATCGCAAAAATCAAAGCAAGTGAGTGGTTAGGATTAACAAAGCAGGAAGAGGTCAAAAATACATGATTCTGACTATTCAGAAAACAAAAAAAATTAAGCTACAAAATTCAAAATTAGTGTTTATACTGTTTTACCTACTGAGTTACACCCTACGGCTTAAAAAAGATATAGGTATCTACAGTCAAGTGCAAAAATAAGTATCGAAAGAATCCGCTCATAAATATGTTACGACGTTCTTATTACACAGAATTAGAGTGCAATGGGATGACTGGGACATATTTTTGAAAATTTTTGTGTACACCTTATTTTGTCTTTGACTGTACATAAAATCTGAGTCAATAGAAAAAGAAAAAAAGGTAAACAAATATGGCGGACCGGCAATCGCATTTGTTGTTTATGAAAATAGTGATGGGACCGATGGGAATAGTATTAACTTTAATCGACCAAATATATCCTTCGCGAAATAATTACGAACTCAATGCATAAGTAGGTAAGTTTAGGTAATAGTGTGGGAACAATTTTTTATGACAAAAAGCCATTAAGCCTACGAACAATTTTTAATCGGAGTGACTGTCACTATCACTACTCTCCTCCGAAGTGTCATCATCAGTGACTGTGATGATGAAAGCTTTTGTTACAGCCGCATTGTCAATAACAGTGTCGGAAATTCCGTCAATCACATTTCTCACTATTTTTTACAACTTTGCTAACGACATCTATCGATACTTCCATAATCGCTGCCGTTGTTTTATACAAAAAAAGTAGGTGAGGTTCTTTCTAAATGTCTGTAGACATTTAAAAGAATCCTTTTCATATCTTCCGTTCGTTGTTTTTTACAATCTTAGCTATTTTTGGCGGCTTTAATCCCTATGGTCCAGGTTCACTCATTGTAATCTAAAATAAAGTTAGATAAAGAGACAGACATTTACTTTTCATTTATCTACACTTTTGAGTTTAATTTAAAAGAAGTTACCTTTATAACAAACCTTTTGAAGACGAAATGATGCCCGTAAATAGCTAAGTCAAGTTGCGTTATTCTGTAGCAAAAGTGTAACGAAATCACAATGTTTATCTTAGTCCATATATAAAATAGCCAAGTCTTAGTTTAACCAGTCGCAAAAATCCAATCAAATTACAATTATCGGAGTCCAAATATAAAAGCTAAGCCGTAATAAAGTAAATATCAGAAGAATATAATAATACACAAAACCCGTAATAACACGAAACAGTAGCATTTTTTTTAAATACCCGTTTTTAGTTTTTCTCAATTTACCGCCACTTCTGGCAGTCATGGTTAAGCCGCATACTCACGTATCCGATATTAAACTCCGCCACGAAGTCAGCGAATTATGCCGCTTAACGTTGTAGGTACCGGTACACATCAATAGTTTCCCAAATGACTCACAAACAATCATTTTTCATCATTTTTGTATATTGTTGGGTATAATATCAAAGAAAAAAATAAGAAAATCGCGTGTCTAAAACAATCGATTGTATATTGTTGGGTATAATATCAAAGAAAAAAATAAGAAAATCGCGTGTCTAAAACAATCGATCGAATAAAACCGAATCGATAACGGAATAAAACTGTTTTATGTCCCATCGCTACAAATGTTAGTTTTTTCATAGACAAGATAAATTTCGATGAGTAAAAAATCTCGACTAGCCCTTGACATAATATCGTAAAACACGTCCGAAGATTTCTTTGTACTTAATTATTAATAAATATCAGATATTTTAACTAAAAATGTATGTGAACACAAGGTTTAAGGTTCTAAGTTGTGGATAGTATCAAGATTGTGTTTGGAAAGTATGTGGTTACGAGGTAATTCAGGTTTGCAGGTTTGTTTACCTTTTTTTCTTTTTCTATTGACCCAGACTGTACGTAGGATAGAAACCTCTATTTATTAAGTACGTGTAACATTGCTCACATTTTTATACATATATAGGTACTTATATATAAGTACGTTTGCCAAACCATGGTCTCCACTCGATAAAACTATAGTTTTATCGAGTGGAGACCATGGTTTGGCAAACGCAGTGAGAACGTCCACCCACGAAATGGACAGACGATCTTATGAGGATAGCGGGGAGACGCTGGAGCTGAATGCAGGCTTCCAACCTGACCAAAGGCCTGTCCTATGTTCAGCAGTACGGCATGAAATCCCGGGATTAAATACTCTATTCGGCAGTGGACGTCTTAAGGCTTAAATGATGATGATGATGAACAGTGATCGGTTTTTTGGATTCACCCTCGCGGGATTTCGCGTATAAAAAATGACGGGTGCGACTATAAAAATAATGAATACTATTATAAATTATATTATGAACAAGGATCGGACAAACGCCCGTCATTTTGTAAACGTAATCCTATTCCTTACAGTAGAGACTTCCTTATTTTATGATGTTACCTTATTTTATTTTATAAGATATTATTTGAATAACCTTATCACGAAGTACAGTACCCGGCGATAAAATTTGCACATCGGTCTTTAGAAAGAGGCAACTAATATTGCATAAACGTCACATAAGTTCGAGAGGGACAACGCTCTATGAAGCCGAGTCTCTTTCCAGTGACCGATGTGCAAACATTATAGGCTGGTACTGTATGTATTTAGGAGATCGCAACTCCTATTTACATGTACACGGCATGATTGTGAGAGTAATTCTTTTTATTTTTGCCACTAAAATGAAATATGAAAATTTGGGTAAATTTTATACTATTTCTGCTCAGAATCACGAGCTGATTCCATTTCCGGCGAAAAAAAAACTGTCCCAAAAATTTCATACATATTTCGAATATCCTCTTGTGTTACCGCCATAGAAGGTGTATGGAAAATAGTAACACAATAGGAAAAAAAATCATGGGACACTTTTTTTTTCGACGGAAATGGAATCGGCTTGTGATTCTGAGTAGAAATAATATAAAATTTACCTAAAATTTCATATTTCATTTTAGTGGCAAAAATAAAAAGAATTGCTCGTGAATTTGTGACCCATAAACAATTCAGAATTTTTAATAGGTATTGAATTTCGATGTATTGAGTGTATATTCTCCGGTTACCGCGATAATTATTCATGAAATAAAACTATTTAAACGGATTATGTATGTGATGTGTATTAATTAACTTTACTTAAATCGTTTATTGGTCCATATCATGATACATACAACGTGTACAAGAAAGAAAGAGTTAGACTCCTAAATAGATACCTTGTGTAAAAAAACATCATATTAAATAAAATATGTTAATATCATAAGATAAGGAAGTCTCTACTGTACGGAACAGGGTTATGTTTTCAAAATGACGGGCGTTTGTCCGATCCTTGATTATGAAATGGCAAATTGCATGGAAATACGTATAAATAATCAAAGTTTATTTTTCAAGTTTACTATAAGAAACCCGCCGGGCGAATCCAAAAAACCGATCACTGATGATGATATGATGAATAATGATTGTTTTATTTGTAACTTTATTTGTAGCGGAACGAATTTTACATGGTGCTTTACATAGTGTTATCTCCGGAATGATCTACGGCAGCGCGCGGTTTGTGCGCACGCGCACTCGCGCCGGCGCCGGCGTCGCGTCGCGCTCGTTGCGTGACCAACACAAACACAACACAACATCGAACAGACAAACAATCAACGATGCGTAAAGGTGCGTACCCGAGTGGTGCGAGGATTTGCCCTTCTTACTCTAATCTAATGACACCTTCGTTTAAGTGACAGAAAAATCCTCGAGATTTACGAATTTCGATTTTCGCGGTAGTAGGCCAGGCCCCTATTCCACCATGGTGACAGGTGCGACAATTGTATCTACGATCGGACGGGTCGTGTGATTGTTTGCCACCATTATCACATATTTAACAAGAAATTAAGAAATCAACAATAAATATCGACTTTTGTTGAGCCAAGAAAAATTACAAAAATTGTCTGATTTTAGTAATAGTTGTGCATCAAGGGAGGTAAGTACGGAATTACTAACGAGAGTGTTGACCAGGGCTACCACCAGTCACAATTTTCAAAGTATACGAAACAAGACAATGAAATTATACAAAATCCAATAAAATTATACAAAATAAAAGTTTGTCCTTGGAGTGACAGAGATAGTAGTACGAAATTTATAATTTTCTCTTTATGTATCCGATTATACAAGCCAATTCAGTATACATAGAGCAACCAAATTATACAAAAATTGCATCCAATTATGCAATCGGGCAGCCCTGGTGTTGACTCGAGTTAGTATTCCGCTTACCGACGACCGTGATGCATACGAGGGCTGTTCCGAAAGTTTTTAGTTGCTCCGGTTCTAATCATGCGATTTAAATTAAATTAATATCATTGTGAGGGACATTTCAATACTTATTATGGTTAATAAATTTATGCATGTAATGGGAATAGTTTTTTTATTATATTTTTTTTACAAAAAGCTGTTTTGTATGAAATTAAACATTGTATGGAAAAATTGGCCATTTTTGACACATTGAAGCATATTTTGTATAAAAATCTTTGAAAGCCGTACTTAAATATACCCGGGATAAATAATTTAGTTCATTTTGCGTTTTTTAAATTATAATTGAAGAACAATGATTATTGATTGAATGATGATTTTTACAATATACGAAATTCCGATTTAAGAGTTTACGATTTTTTTCGGTGCCTACTCATTTATGATTAAAGTAAAGGATATCACGTAATTTGTACTTAATAATAACGGAAATATCATCAATTACTAGTACCTATAAAATAAAATAGTTTTATAAGCGAATGATGTTCATAGCATCTCATTAAAAAAGTGTTTTAACCACTCAATTGCTTTTGGTAACTCTGGTTACCAGCTGTCACTCTTATTTTACATAGGAATAAAGCTCAACCAAAATTTCAAAGCATGTGAGTGGTTAAAAAAAACCGGCCAAGTGCGAGTCGGACTCGCGCGCGAAGGGTTCCGTACCATTATCGATTTATTATAAAAAAATACAGTTAAATCAACCTACCTCAAAAACTATAGAAGATAATTTAATCAAACCAAAAATCGTTGATAGAGTTTATTAATGTGCATAACATATATTTTTTTTAGAATTTTATATCGCGTAGTTTAAAAAATAGAGGGGGGGGACACATTTTTCAGACTTTGAGAGCTGATATCTCGAAAACGATTTGCTTAAATAAACATGAGATTTATAAACCTTCATATCATTTTCAAAGACCTTTCTATTAATACCCCACACGCTTATATACAACAAAAAAAAAATTTCTATCCCTCAGTTACATGTATGGAGGGCCCCCACCCCAATGGTTTTTTTTACAATTTAGTATCATAATCCTGTAGCGGTTTATATAACACATATCCTTACCAAATTTCGTTACTGTAGCATTTATAGTTTCCGAGTAAATCGGCTGTGACAGACGGACAGACGGACAGACGGACATGACGAATCTATAAGGGTTCCGTTTTTGCCATTTTGGCTACGGAACCCTAAAAACCGGTATCATGGTCATTGGAGTAAGGCTCGACACGTCTAAGTAAAAAAAAATAATAAAAATATCTAAAATCTTTACTAAAACAAATTTACACCGCCTAAAGCGTCATTGAAATATCCCTCAAAATGGTGGAAGTTTTATTGAAATCGCATAAATAGAACCGGAGCAACTAAAAACTTTCGGAACAGCCCTCGTATAATGTTTTTCATCACACTTGCCGACAAAAAAATAAGTTTTAAGACAAAATATTATTAAATGACGTACTGACATTTCTATTACTCCCTAGGGAATTTCACTTTTCTATTACTCCCGCTACGCATGCAAGCACTGGCGCGCTTAGACAGCAAGTTGAAAAATATGTAAGAAGTTTAAGATTGTAAGTTCATAATAAAACCAAGATTGTGTTCTAAAAGTGTGTGATTATGGAATAATGCAAGTTTTTAGGTTTGTTTAATTTTTTTTTTATTCTACTGACGAATGGTATATAATATAAAGGTTTGTGAATACCCGCACGGCACGGCCGGCGCACGCGCCGCCCGCGTATGCAAATGCAGTTAATCATATTCAAATAGCTGACGAACTGCAATCTTATCGCTCTACAAGTTAACATAATGGGTTTATTTGGAAACGGCCTACGGCTTAGCTGCATCTACTGCTATATTACATGATTTGACTATTTACCTAGTTTTTACTTCTAGTAGTTCTAGTTTCTACATGCGTTTTGTTGCACAGACTTATTTTTTTTTATTCTTATTTATTTTGTAAGCCATATGAGAAAATCGGCTTACATCGACAAAAAATAAACTTACAATATTCAAAACGGGATTTCAATTGAAACAACAGTTGTGTTGTCGTGTTTTAATCAACCGCTACTCGTTTCGAACTTCATTATTTTCGCACTTGTATCGTAATGTACTATAAAGGAGTAATTATCTGTAGTTGCGGGCGTCCGTAGGCTTCGGTAACTGCTTACCATGAGGCAGGCCGTAAGCTTGTTTGCCATCGTCGTAATATTAAAACATAAATAGAGTGACAGAGAGCTTTTTACGATTTTCGATGTTCTCTCGTTAGGCTTCTGAGCAACAAGCTGTACATGTACAACCGTCTGTAGCCATGGCAACGTCTGTGGCAACCATGTTTCGCGTCGATATCGCGACACGGGGACTGCGATGGCTTGCACGAATCTTATTATGGGTAATGGGGTTATTGGTCTGAGTTAAAGCTGTAACCCAATTTACTGGGCATTATTTAATTAATTTATGTCATTATTATTACCTAAAAACAAATGTTTAATTGTATGATCCTCTCTATAATTAACATGAAGGTATTAAGCTTTGAATAATCGATAATATAAAAGAATCTCTGTCACTCCAAAGATTTTTGAAATCCATATTATAAATAACCGTATATATTTCGGTGAATTTTCGAACGTTTGCGACATGCGTTAGGTTAATATTTCAGTATTTAGGGTAGATATCCCTTAATTCGATAACATCCAAAATACTGGGCATGGTCTTTGACTCACTTTTTGTATTTTTTTCTGAACCACAATTATTAACACATTGACTGAGGCTTGAATACAAGATTATCCCTTACTTTTGTCGAATTAAGGGTAAAATAAAACCTTGTACGGTCAGCTCTAATAATATGTATACGATTTTGATCTTTATGCCTTTGACATACGTTCCGTAATGTATACATATTATTAGAAGTGACTGTACAGTCAAGGGCAAAAATATCTGTACACTTTTTTTACTTAATGTCTGGAGCATAAGGTTTTAAATCGTATATAATATATATTTATGCCCCTGACTGTACGTAGGCCTTTATAAGTTGCAAGTATAAGTCAACTCATAAACGCGTTTAACCTACTTGTATCTGTCAAGTAACACATGACGAGGAATTTGATTTATTTCCCGCGCATGCGTGCAAGGCCGGTCAGAAGATCTATGCCTAAATACGGCACGTTGTATGGACATTACCCGTCACCTACTTACTCAGACGGTTAGCAAAGTATCTATGTATGTACTTATGTGAAAAAGTCAAGTTTCTTTTGTAGAGGAATATCGCCAACCCCATAATCGACATCTTAAGGCCCAATTTTCGACACTCTGAACAATTATACTTCGGTCCTATCGCGAACTCGCAAAGTTCGCAAATTTCGGAGATTTGTCTCTGTCACTCTAATGACGCCTTCGTTGGTGTAACAGAGACAAATCCACGAAATTTGCGAACTTCGCAGTTCCCGGTAGTCCAACTGGTTGGAATATATCGCAGCCGTATAGTTTCGTGAATACCGGTGTTGTGGCTAGGGCTGCCATTACATATGGTCCGAGTTTCCCCAGATTGGTCCTAGTTTGGAGGGTGTCCGGGGCATATCCGGACACTTTTCATGTGAGCAAACACCAGCGGGCCTACCGCGAAAAATGAAATTCGTAAATTTCTAGGATTTGTCTCTCTCACTCTAATAACGCCTTCGTTTGAGTGACAGAGAAAAATCCTCGAGATTTACGAATTTCGATTTTCGTGTTTCATCGTCATTATTGTGCGTTGTACACAATCCTAAAAAAAGGATTTACGCCAAATTACGATTGATCAGCCTATGTAGCCTAGTCAGTAGTGACCCTGCCTACAGAGCTGGAGGTTCTGGGTTCGAATTCGGCCGAGGACATTATTTATCACAAATATTTGTTTCTTGGTCATGGCTGTCTATTTATTTAAGTATGTATATGAATAATATGTTTCTATCTATTATGTATATTGTCGCTTGGTACCCATATCACAAGCCTTAATTGAGCTTACCGTAGGACTAGGTCGATTTATGGCCGATGAAGATTATTTGTATATCTTTGCCATATCTCGGGTCTCGGGACCATAGGGTCCCTGGCCTTTGAGAGCCATGTGTGGGGCCGAAGCCAACAGCGCTATTAAATGTCCGGGTTTTTTGAGTCTTTGTCCTGGTTTTAGGAATGTCGAGTTGGCAGCCCTAGTTGTGGCGCACGATCACCTCGCGTGTCATCTCACAATATTTACGATTTCAAACGAAGGAACATACGCCTGCGATGTCTTCGTATCAACAATCTATCGGTTATCTGATTAAGTATTAACGGCGTAGTGGGTAGATTTGTATTGTCTATTGATTATTCATGTTTTATTTTATTAGGCGGTATCGTATCAAAGGTTACCATTATTACCGTTATTGCAATGTAAGGTGGAAAGTTTATCAACTTTTACAAATGTATACTCTGTTTGGTTAGGTATTTAAAAAAAGGTAAACAATATTGCAGTACCTTTTTATTGAAAACTACGAGTAGAAAATAAGATTTAGCAAATATACATAATACAACAAGGAAATACAATGATTTACATGGTTTTGATTCATTAAATACCTAGTTTGGATTCTTAAATTCATTTTCAATAAAAAGATAGATACTGCAAGGTTGTTTACCTTTTTCTAAATACCTAACCAAACAGAGTATAGGTATAGTCAACTATTGTACCCTTGGCCACTCATAAATTATGTCAAAGTTATGTTATTAAATCAAATTGTAAGTAAGTTCTTACTAATTGTTATCTTGACATGGTTCTAGACCTAGCCTATGGCTCCAATTGTGTAGTGTATATTTTAATTTTACACATGAATTAATCCTACGCGATAAAAACTATATGTATGAAGTTTTTACGCGTCGAAAAAGTGATTACGGAAGCTAATACTGTTATAAATGATAGTATTGTGGGTAGAAACAAGATACATCCTGTATGACTGTGTAGTTGAAAGTCGCCGTCAAAAGAAGTTGCGAATAATGTAAACAAACCAAAATATCTTTAATTTCCAATGTACGTCATTGAGTACCTACTTCAATTACGTCGTTACAAAACTGACTAAAATTAAGATGTTTTGATTGCACAGTGCACACTAATTGGGTGTCCCTAAAAATGAAATGGCCATTGACGGCGCGGCGACTTTATATTTAAAGTATTTAATTTAAACAGAGGATTTGAGATGACTTATGTCATGAATAACATTTCTTATCGCTCGTCTCCGTAGCGTAGTTTTATCTTGAAACGGGTGAATCATAATAGTGGGATGAGCTTTATGCACCCAGTGAAAAAGATTGTAAATATAGTTATTGTTAAGGATTGGTTACACTGCTGTTTAAACTTAAATAAGGAGATGGTAAGGAGTCGCAGTGACGCGCTGAACCTACTCGCATATATATAGATAGCCTACTCGTCACGTATATATATTTACTCATCTCATACAATATGAGTAATTTGTCTGGAAGAGATCGTAAATACATATTTGGTTCTCGATAAAACGTACCTATATGAGTTCCACGGATACCTATCTATGTGCGTGAAATGTGTGCAATCTAAAGATCGGTAACTCTGCACTCGCCTATTCGGTGCGTATACTCGTATGTGTTCAGGAGTCTGGAGTTTCTGGACAGTGCACCTGAGATGCACGTTTAAATATTGTTGCTTCCTTAGATGCTCCGTATCTGATAGCGACAGATAAAAGGAGCCGGTGGTCCAACTAACAAAATAGAGAAAACTAGTAGGCAGCATCTACTAAGCATGATTATGATGTGACAGCTGGCATATGATAGCCTACTATACATTAAGTCTATACCTAATGTACAGTAGGATCGTAAAACCCGGTGCGTGTAACATGCGCGTATTGCGATCGCAGGTGGTGTGTTATGTTATAATCTTGTACATAGTTCGTGTTGTATATTAAAATAAATACAAAAATACTTAAACTGTATTGACAAATAGTAATTCAGGAACTAGAGCTTAGAATAAGTATGGTAAAATGCGGAAGTAAACGTAAGTATTAGTATTTATTTATGCTATTTGTATGTAATGTAAGCCCTACTATTCAAGCACGCCAGGCTTACCTATTCAGACACCTTTGAATAGGGCCTTTTATATTACTGAGAATAGGACTTGAGGACATTTGGAATGTATATACAAATACCTAGGAGGCTCACAGCATAAATTACGTAGCCTAAAAGGTTAATACTAGCTGATAAGTTTTCACTTTCTAAGAAAGGTGAAGGATACAAAGTCATGGCCAGACGTAGTTTTATTTTTACTCAATTCGTAAACGGCCCAAGGGCGATCGATTCAGCCGCTAATCAGTCGGTAGCTGAATAATTTAATGAGGGCCATTGTGTTGTGTAAGGACTGTTGGTATTGGTATATTATACTCGTTTGCATAGGCATCAATTTGCAAGGAACTTCGCTGACCTGCCCACACAGTGAAACGGACCATAGAATATTGCCACTGACGTTGACGTCCATGTCGTTTTGAATTTAAAGTACCCTAACAGCTGGTCTATTTAGGCGTTTCCGAATTTCGCAAACGGGAAATCCGGAACTAGGCGGCGCAACAGAGCGCAAACTTTAACAAACATAAACATGATCGCGTGTCTTTCAAGTACATTTCAATTCGCATTGTTTGCGAGTGGAAGTTCTGCGCAGACGTAGTATAAACAAAAGTGTTGATCAGGGTCTCACCTCATCATGACCCTCGTTCCTCTCGCGGTTGGACAGGGGCCGGCACCTCACCACCACCTTCACGCACTCATTCAGCGCCGTCCGCGGCCTCGCCGACTTCTCCATCGCTCACCCTCACAAAGCGACGCAGTCACCGATATCGATCCATCCAGGGTGTACCCCACATCACCTGTTTCGGCGCCCACTACACATTAACTGCTCACGATTTCTTTTATACACGATAAAATAAATTAACACGTAAAAAAGGGGTCTTGCTAATAAATAATTACAAACGTAATAAAAATAAAATAATCGTAAATTTGAATGGAGAAAAATTGCACTATACCGCCACCAGCGGCTTTTATCAATCAACTGATTTCTGTCTTTCAAGTTTGACGTATGATAAATGTTGCTATAAAAAAGTCCAAACTGCCTGTATTTGGATTTCATGTACATTTAAGAAAATGAATCCCTCATTTCTAAATAAATTGCTTGTTTCATTAAATCATCTATAATTGTAATTAGTAAAGTTAACCGCCAGTTGATTATCACTTAGCTACTTCAGCGAAGCCGTAAAGAAATGTTATTTGCTGTAGCAACACAAGTTCATTCATCGCGTTTTGTTTATGAAATTTTCAAACATTTATCAATCCTTTATCATAATTATAAAAACAATGGCTTCATAGAAATTTACTTAAGATTATTAAAGAACTTAATGCATTAGTAAATTAGTTCAAAACAAATAGATTTATATGTAATAAAATTGCAATTTATGTTGCAACGAAACGATATTATCGTTATCAATTTGACAAATGACAGCATTGACAGCCCCGCTTTGTTGAATTTTGTGTATTTTTGCATTTATTATGCTTCTATTTTCATAAACAACACTTAAAATAATCAGCTCAAATCTCGTAATACCGCAACCATGTCTACAAGCTTAACAATCAACTTAAAAAGGCCCAGCAAAATATATCATGAAGGGGTAAAGTAATGTTACACTACTTTAATTTGCCACCCCCTTCAAATAAATTTGTTAATATTTAAAACGTAACTTTTCGCTACTCTTGTGGTGAAAGCTTAATTTAAATCATGCCAGTCCAGTTAATTTATTTTAGGATAGGTTGGGTTGATATGGTGTACAGCTGGAATAGGGTTGTTTGCTGTTTTTTTGGCAGGAAGTGATCGCGGGGGTAGTGGTGGTGACGAGCCCGGGCGACGTGAGGCACGAGGGGCTCACGCTGGTGGCCGAGGGCGCCGTCAATCTGCAGCTCAGCTCCAAGAACATCGGCATCTTCTCCAACAGCCTGAAAGTATGATTACCAAACATCTGTTAATTCATTGAGAAAACATGAGGCTTGTGTATTAACTAATAATGATGAATACTAATAAATAAAGAATTATAAAAGAAAAACACAAGTTAAAACTAATAATATACAATAAAAAAAATACCTATAAAAATAATGACAGAGATGTCCACTAGGGTTTTCCAAACTTTTCTGTCAATGGCCTGTCTAATTCATGTTGGTCCTGTTATCAGTTAAAATTTGTCCTATCTTTTTCTTTGCCTTCCTCGCCTTCTTGTACCACACAATGACACCTTTGGCCCACTTATTTTCTCCTTTTAACCCGGCGAGAGTGTGGTGAAAAAAAGTTAAACAAAAATAAACTGTAAATATATTGACATAAGTCAAACGCAGGGTATGAGATACCCTGCCACATTCCCGCCGGGTTAAGAAATATTTCCAGACATTGTTTAATTAATTATATATTTTTTATTAGATTTCTTTATATAACCCTATCAAATTCCTTCTTCAAGATTCATGTTTGTTCATAGAGATTTTAATCATGACTTTTAATAAATGAAGGATCTGTTGAGGAAATAACACTGTGTCCAGATTATTTTGACATCTCACTTACTTGTTTTTGTTCTTCCTGTACATAAATATTTAATAATGTGAATTCCTTTTTAGCCAATCAATTTGTTGAACACATCAGTGGAGCTGGCTCCTCCTGGCAAGATCCCAGGTGGTGTAACGGAGATCCCCTTTGAGATCCCGCTGCGGGCTCGCCAGGCCACTTCACCTGGGTACCCGGGGCTGCTAGAGACATACCATGGAGTGTTCATCAACATCATGTACACACTCCGCTGTGGGATGAAGAGATCTTTCTTGAACAAACCGTTGAATGCTAGCTGCCAGTTCTTTGTTCAGCATAGACATGTAAGTGAATCTTTCATCATAACCCTCTCCGACTTACATGGTCACATGATGAGTAATTGTTCAGTATAGCCAGATTCACACAAAATGAACACCATTCTGATCAAATTACCAAAAACCGATGATCAAAAATTGTGCGAAACAGCTGGTTAGTGTGTTAGAGTTGCAGCCGCTCGTACATAAACTTCAAGTGAGGCATGTTTATAAGGTCCGACCGAGACCCATATTTAATAATAGAATAAATTTGATTCTCGGCCGAGACCGAGACCGAGACTTGGTAGAAAGGATAAAAAACGTGTATATTACATAAAAAGTCCCTTGCAAATATACACCGTGGGCTGTTTAAACCCGACCGATTTGAACAGTGTATTCCTGACCACATTTAGAAACTATAATGTCGTATAAACTTTTTTGGATATCGCCTAACTTCAGAGTTAGAACCAATTTAAAAAAAACATATTTTCTAATTGTTACTCAATACAAAAGGTCTTTTTAACGGCGTTGGTGCCATTATGGAGAATAGTCTCACTAACCTCATTAATAGATGTCAAAAAGTAAGAAATAACACCTTTAAAAAATGAGGTTTTTGTGAAAAAAATGTTAACACTCATTCTAAGTGCTAGTTTTATGAATAACACCTACTTTCATGTTAAAATACATTCAAAAATAAAACAATTGAAAAAGAAATAAAAAAAAAAAATTTTTTTGTCAAAAATGACAAAAGTCATTTAACATTTTTGGTTTAAACAGCCCACGGTGTATATACTCGTAGTAAGTCCAACGTCAAACTAAATACATCATTTTTTTTGGATATTTTGTTTTTTGAATTTTTTTTTATGTAGATTTGTAGGTACAGTCACCGGCAATAGTATCTTACGCTATGAAGGCTGCAAAAATATGTGACACGCTCTTATGTCAGTAGAAATAAGATTGTGTCAGATATTTTTGCGGCCTTTAAAGCGCAAGATACTATTGCCGGTGACTGTACCCCAAAAACCAGTATTCGAATTTTAGGTATTTTTTTCAATAGTATGATAGGGGTCGCTTATTCTAAATTATTCCTTCCGTTCATTTTAAAGTGAAATTGAAGTCAGTTCATGTCAATATGACACCAATAAAATCGCAGTAAGTTCGCGAGATGGCATCAAGCTCGCCAATTACAGCTCATTACGAATCTCGGCCACGGCCGAGAGTCCCGGCCAATTTTGGCCGAGAGCCGAGAGGGATATCTCGGCTCGATTTTGGGCCGAGAATGCCGAGACCGAGACCGAGATCTCGGTCGGACCTTACATGTTTACACTGACCAAGCTGCTTTGTGCGGCAATTTGATTTACATTGCACAGGCATCTGGATGGACTTAACCTCAATGGCAGAATATTAATTTGGATTTTAATAACAAAACTGTACAATAATGATCAGAGTTTTCAAAAGTTATCCTTATTCCTATTTCTCCCATATATCTCAATCTATGAACTCAATGATTTGAAGGCATTTCATTTCAGTGATATAAAAAAACCTATTGTACTTGGAAATCCGATCCTAAACTCTACAAATCCTATAAAGCCACTGGCCTACTACAGCGAACTTCGAATTTCGTAAATGTCATTCCAAACAAAGGCGTCATTAGAGAGAGACATATTCTCGAAAGCAGATTTCAGAATTTTAGTAGTCATAATTCGAGGGTTGCGTGGTGAAACCCGATAAGCCGAGATAATTTTTCATTGAAATGTCAACCTCACGTAAGTGTCATAATAGTTCGTATTTCAAAAACCGGTTTGCTCGACTTATCGGGTTTCACCGTGTCATATAGTTCGTATTTCAAAAACCGGTTTGCTCGACTTATCGGGTTTCACCAGGCAACCCTCGAATTATTATCATTGAATTGGCAGCAAGAGCCACCCGTGCTGAAGCCGGTGCGCTGCGAGATCACGCCGGCGTCGGTGCGCGCCGGCGGCGGCGGCGGCGGCGCCCGCGCGCCCATGCCCGCCTTCACCGTCTACGCCGAGATCGACTCCACCGTCTGTCCGCTGGACAAACCGCTCACCGGCAAGGTACCTACTAACTTTTTTTTCCTTTCTGGTTCTACTCCTTGCTTGTTTCAACGGCAAGGTGAATTTGCCAATGAATTGGTTTGTTTGATTTCCTTTTTTGGACGGACGGTACCATCTGCAATTAACTTTAAGCTAGGGCACAGACAGACTCACTTCAGACCAAACACCATTATTCAGACAGACCAATCAACAGATCAACACTACTCACAGCAGGTTATTATTTACTATGAAACACACATTAAAGTTTATTAGTTTAAAAGTACCTACATGTGATAAAAGGGTTTGACCTGTTTCGCAATCCCCAGATAAAAATATCCCTCTCAGATAAAATTAACACTATCCTTTTCCCCAGGATGGATGGATATAAAAGAAAAGGAGAGCTAACATTTATCTGACAGATATTTTATTCAGGGATGGTGACATAGGCCCTTAGTGACATAATCATAAGTAATAAGTGGTATAGTGTTAATACATTTTCGCAAGCGTCTGCAATCAATGCCATTCATCAATTTAATAGTGCAGTCTTCAAATAAATTAGTGAAACCTAACATAAATAAACAGAAAAAAATAGATCAAATAAGCATAAAACATGACACATGACGAATGTGGGTCTTGATTTTTGTCACATTAACTCTTTAACTATTAGGCGAATCCATACTAAATGAATAAAATCACCTCGTGCGGAAAGCACCATAAAAATGACTATGGCCATGAATCGCATGATAGTCATGTCTACATTGACTAGACTGACATGCGCGGCAATTTTCACACGTAGTTTCACTTTTAGACTTGACTAAGACATTTCCCGTAGATCCGCGTGGACGAGTGCTCGGTGCCGATCAAGTCGATCGAGCTGCAGCTGGTGCGCGTGGAGACCTGCGGCGACGCTGAAGGCTTCTCTAGGGACGGTGAGAATACAGCTATCGTAATTATACACATCAGCCTATCTCAGTCGTGTTAGTCTGTGCGTGTAGACGCATTAGAAGGTAAATATCCATAATCGCCACGCTGAGCAAGCGATAATTATACAAAGCCAAAGAATAAGTTTTTTCGAAGGTTCAGGATGGTAGATTTTTATTTACGGAGGTACAGTCGCCATCAGATATATAGTAGCGGTCGAGGTCCCCAAATAAATCGGAGCAACGTAAAATTTCAATAAATTCGTTACGTGAGAAAAGGGCAATAATTAGAGGCATGTAATTCGTCACAAATTTAGGAGCAACCACTTTTCATTTAATTCGTAACGTATAATTAGGCAAAAATATCGGAACACAGATATAATCAGAAGTATCTGAGCAGTCAGGGTGGTCGTAAATATCTCAACATTTATGGAAAATATACCTTAGTGTCATATACACATCGCTTTAAATTCTTTATGGTCAGCCTCAAGTCTTGAATAGGTTGTCAATAATTTGAATTTAGAGCAGAGTGGTTTGTTGTGATGTTCTTCGAAAAGAGTAGACATTTGTCATCGTGACAAATATATTGCTGTCTCTTTCGCAAATTGGACAGATATTATGCCTAAATAAATAAAATGAGTTATCTGGTTAACCGCTGTTTTGACGTATTGCCAAAATTGGCAAAGGTAGAACAAGGAGCAAACCTAAATTTCGTGAGAAGATGTCGGGTACTCGGTGGCGCAATAAATAGTTCGAGTAATAATTATATTGAAGTAGGTATTATTAAACAGCGATTACAATGGGATTTGAAAGTACTGTTGACACAACAGTGTATAAGTCAATCTAGAATATATTCATAGTCATACAGGGTGGCCAAATAAGATATATACACTTTATTTTTGAAATTTTATTCTATACATAACACAAAAAATATCACTGGTTAAATAAAATTATTTTGGGTCGGCAATTACACGTGGAAAATAATCAGACAAATATCCACCTCCAGTAGCATCGCAGATGCCAACCCTTTTCATCGCATTTTTCATCACTTTTTCACACATTTCCGGCGTTATTTCAGTGATCGTGGTTCGAGTATTTTGTTTTAATTGCTAAAGGTTCGTTGGCCAATTAGAAAAGACAAATCCTTTTAAATAACCCCACAGAAAAAAATCAGGAGCTGTCAAATCAGGCGATCTTGGGGGCCAGTTAATGTCACCTTTTTATTACACTTGCTGTCTAAGCGCGCCATTGCTTGCATGCATAGCGGGAGTAATAGAAAAGTGAAATTCCCTAGGGAGTAATAGATATGTCAGTACGTCATTTAATAATATTTTGTCTTAAAACTTATTTTTTTGAAAGAGAAATTCTGAAACTATAAGACATACTAAGTAGTATTTGTTTTTAGGGACCATAATTAATTATCTATCATCGATTTTGATAAAAAAAACTTGCATTTATACATTAGAAAAAAACGTGTTGAATATGTGAAAACAATGTATTTTATTAATTTTAGACATCATGCTTCTTAGGGGATATGGTTCCTAAAAACAAATACATACTACTATTTACTGCTTAAGACCTGCACAATGGATATCCGAATAGAAATAGTGCAGGTAAGGTTATTTTTTCAAAACAACCGGATTTTATTCCCCTTCTGGGTAGTTTTTTTTTTCAAATATATTAATGCAGTTTTTCTGTTTATTAAATTCGGTGACATGGTTCCTAAGAACATATTTTCGTATATCCGATAGTTTCAGACATTCCCATACTGACTGATTTTTATGAGCCACCCTGTATTTTAGTAAAGCAACAATAGCATAAACATATATATACAGGGTGGTCCAAACCTTGACGTCAAAAAATTTTTTTTAGATTCCTCACGTCATGGGCTATCAGAATATACCCCATGTATGTTAGCCGATTTTTTGTAGTTTTCGAGTTATGAATTTTTGAAATTTTTTTTCTTTGAGAAATTCTGGAGTGAAGAAATTTTTTTATAAAAAAAAATATTGGGTTTTTTTAATAGTTTATTTTTGTAAAAGTAATAATACAAATAAAGAATTTACTGACAAAAAAATTAACGTCCTCACTTTGATACAAGTAGGATAAAAAATACCAAATTCAAAATTTTACGTTAAAAACGCATCAAAATAGCATTTATATACGTAAATAAAAAAAATAAAACTTATCCCAAGGATTTTTGGTATTCTAAAGCCTGCCCTAGACCTTAAGCCTTCGTAAAAGCAAAAAAAAGTGATACTTAATAATGAGGATTTTTCGGAGTAGTCGGTCAAATAAACTTAAAAAAAAACTTCTACATCTTTAATTTAAAAATAAAGTAAAATTTCGTATAATAACTACACAAATTGAGTTTTTGTGGTATTTTCTGTCTTTGTTTATTGATAAGAACAACAAAACAGACGAAATTTCACTTTATTTTTAAATAAAAATTTTTGAAGCATTTTTTTAAGTTTATTTAACCGACTACTCCGAAAAATCCTCATCAATAAGTATCACTTTTTTCTTGCTTTTACGAAGGCTTAAGGTCTAGGGCAGGCCTTAGAATACCAAAAAACCTTGGGATATGTTTAATTTTTTTTATTTACGTACTTTAATGCTATTTTGATGCGTTTTTAACGTAAAATTTTGAATTTGGTATTTTTTTATCCTACTTGTATCAAAGTGAGGACGTTAATTTTTTTGTCAGTAAATGCTTTATTTGTAGTAATACTTTTACAAAAATAAACTATTAAAAAATCCAATAATTTTTTTTATAAAAAAATTTCTTCACTCCAGAATTTCTCAAAGAAAAAAAAATTCAAAAATTCATAACTCGAAAACTACAAAAAATCGGCTAACATACATGGGGTATATTCTGATAGCCCATGACGTGAGGAATCTAAAAAAAATTTTTTGACGTCAAGGTTTGGACCACCCTGTACATATAATATCACTGTTACTGATGTCAAGCCTCCGCAGGCTACGTCTACCGCTTACTATCGGACGGTCCGTGTGCTTGTTTCCCACCAACATACAATTATCACTAATAATACACGTGCGAAAAGGAAATTCGTAACTCGTGTAGATTTAAAGCACTTCCTTCGGTCGTGCTTTAATTTATCTCCACTCGTTCCACTCCACTTAATTTTTTTCGCACTTTTATCGTAATTTACTATTTTTACTTTCGGAAAGTCGTTACAATTGTCACAAGGTTTACAACGATTTTCGTAAATTCTTGATATGAGCTTCGACCTATGTTGGAATTTCGCTACAATTGTCGTATTTTTCTGACAATATATAATTTTGCTTCGCTTAAAAGACGGTATTTATTGTTGATTGCTAAAAGTTCTTGCAATATATTTGAAACACAAACGACCACACGGCCCGTCTGATGATAAGTGGTAACCGTAGGCCATGGACGCCTGCAATGGGAGAAACAGTCAATTTACAATTCTCGGACTTGTCACCGTGGTAAATTAGGATCCGCAAATGACTTTTAGGTATTCTGTTCACCCTTTATACTTTTTTAGTTTCGTTCAAGTAAATCATTTCCTAGCTTTAAGATTTTATTTACTTATCCCATATTAATATGATTACATCAAAAAAAAAAAATTGAATTTATGCATTTTTCGATAATGATGCTTGAAAACTTCTCTTTTATCTAGGAAACTCATTTACTCACCCACAACAGTGCCTTCAAAATTATCTTTGACATTGACAACTTAAAGTAGTAGTAGTGACAACACAGTAACAAATTAAAATAAACTATGTGACGCAGACTTAAGGTGTATTTCCTATAAATGTTCCGATCTTTATGATCATCCTGGCTGCTCCGATATCTTTGAGTTCTGTTCGTTCCGATATCTTTACCTACTTGTACGTTACGAATTTATTGAAAAGTGACTGCCCCTAAATTTATGACCAATTACACGCTCCCAAATCATTGCCCTTTTCTCACGTAACGAATTTATTGAAATTTTACGTTGCTCCGATTTATTTGGGGACCTCGACCGCTACCATATATCTGATGGCGACTGTACCTACTAAGGGTTATTAATGTTTTTTTTTTTTTTTTTTTTTTTTAATTTAGAACACATACAGTCACATAATTCAGATATGAATATGCTACAAATGTATATAACAAAAAGACCTGGAGGTTCATAAATGTAAACAATAACAGAAATATGAACAGAAACGACATGGTGAGTTGGGACAATAAGTGGTAAGCAACTAAATAAATGTTATTATAACTACCTAACTAACTACTATTTCTGAAACTTGAACTTATATAAAAAATATCCCCAAAGCTCCTTCCCAAAACCTCACTGGCAGTGGGAATGCACTTATTTTTTGGCCACCCTGTATATTGAACCGTCTAACTTTTAATCCTATCCTATCGGAATTATCTATGAAAAGTAGATCGTTTTTTCTGTGTCTACTCTTATCAGCTCTTTTTCTTTTTGCTTCATTTAAACATAGCAAAGAACTGTCTAAAATCTAGATTTAGTGACGGTTTTGCCATCCCCGAATAAAATAGAGATCATAAAAAAATAAAAAGAATAGAGATAATAAAAAAAATTCACTGCCCGTTTGTTTTATTTGCCTAGGGAACAGGCCCACTACCGCGAAAATCGAAATTCGTAAATTTCTAGGATTTTTCTCCAACGAAGGCGACATTAAAGTAAGAGAGAAAAATCCTCGAAATTTGCGGATTTCGATGTTCGCGGTAGGACCGCAGACCGCAGGATAGTGATAATTTCATCTGACGGATATATTTACGCGGTGTTTTTATCTTGTGTTGCAGCGACCGAGATCCAGAACATCCAGGTGGGCGAGGGCGACGTGGCGCGCGCGCGCGACATACCGCTGCACATGGTGCTGCCGCGGCTCTTCACCGCGCCCACCGCCGCCACGCCGCACTTCAAGATCGGTGTGTATTGCCCTTAAGGGCTGACAGATCCGCATACAAATGTCAGTGTTGCTTGTTCAAATAATACGTGTTTCATGTGCCGCGTGTGACGAATAGACCATAGCTTTGCAGACCTGAATTCTCTTCTAAATCTGACTTAAGCTTTAACGTATTGTGTTTGATCGCTTTCTGCATTGTCAAAAAATCAAAGTTGGTCGCTTTATGGATAACTGTGGTCAAAATATCGCGCTTATTAAGCGTTAAAAAGTGTTAATTTTGCACCTGCTATACTGAACAATTACCTATTGCCATTAGTCGAATCGAACCCGTGTCAAACTGTGCAGTGATGCCAGTAAAACAAAAAAAATAATTACTAAACTAAATGTAAAACCAGATAATCTGAGAGATTAATTAATTTTATATTTTGTTGTTTCAGAATTTGAATTGAACATCGCTGTAATCTTTGAAGATGATTATTTAGTGACTGAAAACTTTCCTATACTGCTCCTGCGGAGTAGATAGTGATACGGCGAGCAACGTGTGGACCAAGTTTAATTTTTAAGAACATTTATTTACATTAAATACAACAGTATATTTACATTTCCCTATTATGTGTTAAGTTTTAACTTTATTAATTTATTTTAAGCTCTGTAAGAAAATTTAAAGACTGGCATTATGAGTTGTTGACGTAAGTCCTGTGTCACAGTGGTTAGAAAAAAAACCGTGACTTTGACACTTGACAGATGAATGACAGCTACTGTGCGCTTGGTTGGAGGTGAAAAGTGGAGAAGTAAACAAATAAAGCGTAATTAATTGTTTTTAGTGTTTTATTAATTAAAACTAGTACCGGATAAAGCAGTATAATGAACATGATATCTAGCATTACGAACTAAAGGCTGATATTACGAGCAACAGCCATGTATCATCCAAATCAGAATTATGTCAATGGATACTCGTATCCGCAGTTTTTCGGGATTCCTACCGAAACTGTGTCTCGTACACAAGAAACCAGAGCCACAGTTTCTTCATCAAGTTCTGACGATTCGCCATCTCAGGCCAAACCGGAGAAAGCGAAGAAGCCTCGCGGTGAGGGTAAGAAGAATAAACTGGACACGTCGGGCTTCACCATCGAGGAGCGGATCGTGGCGGCGGCCTGGGTGCACGAGCGGATCCACACGCACACCTCCATGGGACAGGTTCGTTGCGTTCATTAAACAATATTCATAAAATCTATGTATACTTAAGTATGCTATGTATACTTGTGGCAAAACAATGGATACTTTTTTAAATATTCATGTTAATCAAATAAGTACAAATTCCTTAAAGTGGTACTCAGTTCCTTCAATCTTATTCCAGGGTATTATGAATGTAGAATGTAGGTGAATAGATTTAAATATTATAGATGTAATCTGGAATATTTCACACAATCAGTGTAAATTCCAGATGTTTATATTGCTTAATCTACACATGCAAAACCAAGTAGGTATCTGCTACAACTCTGTAGAAAAAAATATATTTTTCTCCAATTGGCATAAACAACTACATATGTGGTCATTCATTTTAAATTATGAATATTAGATGTCATTTACCAAAGAAAAAAGACCTAGTTCACCGAGGTAGGGTTAGAACCCAAACTGCAGATCAATGAGTCACACATTTAATCATAAACATAGTAATGGAGAACGAGATAATGTTAGTCATCCCATGTTGTTAAAATCTATATTCCTACTCATATTTCAGATAAAGCAGCAGTTCGAACTGCGTTTCGGGCGGCCCGCACCTGCTAAGAACACATTAGTGGTGTGGGAACGCAAACTATTTGCAACAGGCTCCGTGCATGATGCACCACGCACTGGTCGCCCAGCTAAACGGTGAGAATGTTTTTTAACATCCAATACAAGCATAAGTTAGTTCTTTAGTTAGACTTAAGTTTTGTTTAGGGATGTCTAGTTAAATTTTGCTTAGAAACATTGTCTTTAAAATACGGCAGTAACATTTCAAGTACAGGCATGTACTACTACTACTGCTAGATACATTTTCACTATTATTCATTGAAAAGTAAAAATCGTAAACACTTTGCTTATATCACTTGTATTTTCGATAGGCATGAGAACTTTTATTGCATTTCAAGGCCGATCTATTTGTCGTAAAATATTCAAATTAATGTATGAAAATTGGAGGCCTTTGCCATCTTCATTGCCATTGGGTTGCGATCACGTGAACAATGTAGTTTTATATTATTACAGACCTGATTAAAAACCGTACAAAGTTCAGTATACAATTAGGACAATATACTGGGCATGGTCTTGTATTAAGACTATTGTGTGCTAGCGAGGCTAGAACACATGAGTAGTCACTATTTCCGTCTAATAATAAATCAATATGGCATCTACAGAAAGCTGGAACCGCACGAAGTATCGGAGTCGCTGGCGTCGGCGCCGTCGCTGTCCATGCGTGCGCGCGCCGACGCGCTGTGCGTACCGCGCTCCACGCTGCGCGCGCTCATGCGCCATCTGCCGGCCACTGCGGCCGCCAAGCCGGGTGAGTGACGTCATGCGCCATCTGCCGGGCACTGCGGCCGCCAAGCCGGGTGAGTGACGTCATGCGCCATCTGCCGGGCACTGCGGCCGCCAAGCCGGGTGAGTGACGTCATGCGCCATCTGCCGGGCACTGCGGCCGCCAAGCCGGGTGAGTGACGTCATGCGCCATCTGCCGGGCACTGCGGCCGCCAAGCCGGGTGAGTGACGTCATGCGCCATCTGCCGGGCACTGCGGCCAAGCCGGGTGAGTGACGTCATGCGCCATCTGCCGGCCACTGCGGCCGCCAAGCCGGGTGAGTGACGTCATGCGCCATCTGCCGGGCACTGCGGCCGCCAAGCCGGGTGAGTGACGTCATGCGCCATCTGCCGGCCACTGCGGCCGCCAAGCCGGGTGAGTGACGTCATGCGCCATCTGCCGGCCACTGCCGCCAAGCCGGGTGAGTGACGTCATGCGCCATCTGCCGGCCACTGCGGCCGCCAAGCCGGGTGAGTGACGTCATGCGCCATCTGCCGGGCACTGCGGCCGCCAAGCCGGGTGAGTGACGTCATGCGCCATCTGCCGGCCACTGCGGCCGCCAAGCCGGGTGAGTGACGTCATGCGCCATCTGCCGGCCACTGCGGCCGCCAAGCCGGGTGAGTGACGTCATGCGCCATCTGCCGGCCACTGCGGCCGCCAAGCCGGGTGAGTGACGTCATGCGCCATCTGCCGGCCACTGCGGCCGCCAAGCCGGGTGAGTGACGTCATGCGCCATCTGCCGGCCACTGCCGCCAAGCCGGGTGAGTGACGTCATGCGCCATCTGCCGGCCACTGCGGCCGCCAAGCCGGGTGAGTGACGTCATGCGCCATCTGCCGGGCACTGCGGCCGCCAAGCCGGGTGAGTGACGTCATGCGCCATCTGCCGGCCACTGCGGCCGCCAAGCCGGGTGAGTGACGTCATGCGCCATCTGCCGGGCACTGCGGCCGCCAAGCCGGGTGAGTGACGTCATGCGCCATCTGCCGGCCACTGCGGCCGCCAAGCCGGGTGAGTGACGTCATGCGCCATCTGCCGGCCACTGCGGCCGCCAAGCCGGGTGAGTGACGTCATGCGCCATCTGCCGGCCACTGCGGCCGCCAAAATAAGGTGTAATTATGTCCCAGTGCACTTTAACCTTTTGGACGCAAGGACTGATACATTAACATCGCAGGTTCAACGACAAAGACCGATATATAAGTGCTGATCCACAGAGCAATATAAAACTATACGCACAGGCGTAAAATTCACATTCAGATTTAACACTTTATTGACGTGGCGTCTCAGTGACAGCTTTTGTATTTGACGTGGCGGCAAAAAGGTTAAAGGTGCGACCGCAGCAATGCTCAAAAAACGGTGACGGTACGGAATCGCAGTGACACATCGTATCGTATCCAGACCGTTTTTATCGCATGCCGCCCAGACCGCTGCTTAAACTATGCAGACAAACTGCAGATGTGTGATAGAAATGGAACTTGCATAAGTGTTACCACGCATCATGTTTCGGTACTCAATTATTTCATCATCAGCCTACAATCAAATCAGTTCACTGCTAGACAAAGGGCTATCACATTAGGATTAGCGGGGTGGCGATCTGGCGATCGCCGTAGTGTGTCCACTTCTACTCCACTATGATGATATTGAAGATGCCGATTGCTGCTATTAATCATCAATCCTCAATAAATTAATAGTTATTGACACTTCAAATCCCGTAGTCGACTACGTCACCCACGGGAAGAGTTCGGGTGGTGACAAATGTTTTCTTACTGTGTAGTGTAGAATGGCAATGGAATATATGACCGTGTGGCCACAATGATCGGGAAAATCATATCAGTTAGTAGTATCATAAAAAAATACTTTTGGTATGAACAAGACTTGGCCGTGTGGTGACGGCAGAAAGAATACATTTGTCACCACCCCAAGTCCTCCTGCGGGTGTCGTAGGAGTCGACTAAGGGATTGAAGCGTCACTGACCATATTTGATTAAAGATTGATGATGGGCAGCAGCGTCATCATAGTGGACACATTACTGCGATCGCCAATCCGCTTGCCCATCGTGGCGATTATGGGCATTAACCTCCTAATGCGTCTATACGCATAGTTAATAGGAGAGGCCTACGTCCAGCAGTGGACTATCATAGGCTGATGATGATGAACATAAGTAGGTACATCATAGCCAAGGTTGTCCTATCTGCATTAACCTTCTTTAATAGAAAATAAGAAAGCTTTCTAGTGAGCGTGGTGAAAATAAATGATTTGATTAATTACAGTTAAACCGAAGTCGCCACGAAAACGCGCGCAGTCCGCCGTGCCCGCGCAACCGCTGTTCTAGTCTAGCCGCCGGCGGGCGCGGGAGCGGGAGCGGAATCACGAGCGGAAGCGGGTGGCGACACGACTTGGTCGCAGTACCAACGATCATATGATCGTATGAGCTATGTAGCGTTTTAATGAAAAGGCTATGTGGCCGTGTGATGAATTTAATACTTCCTGACCTGTAGGATTATGTTATGTTATGTATATTATGATTAGCCGCTTCCACACTAAACAACGCTCGAAAAGAAATAGCCGCGATCAGTAAAGTCGCCGATTTTGGAAATTGCGCACAATATAATAAAAATATATCCATATTATATACTGTTTGGTTTGGTGTTTAAAAAAGGTAAACAATCTTGCAGTATCTTTTTATTGAAAAATGCATATAAAAATCCAAACTAGGTACTTAATGAATCAAAAACAATGTAAATCACTGTATTTCCTTGTTATGTTATGTATATTTGCTAAAACTTATTTTCTACTCGTAGTTTTCAATAAAAAGATACTGCAAGATTGTTTACCTTTTTTTAAACACCAAACCAAACAGAGTATAGTAGTATTTTATTATGTCAATGGTATAAGACAAACTTTGTAAGATTAGGTTACTAACAAATGGACCTAGTAATATTTGATGAGGTAGAATGGAAATGGATATAAATCTGTCTACTGTAGTCTGAGATTATGTCACACGCTCAATATCCAGCTCGCCTCGTCAATCTGATAAATAGACGTAAGCTTAATTTGGTTTTTATAATGAAAAAATTAATACCATTCCAATGCAAGCTCGATACGTGTGGTGTTATTTTGTATTGGTAGCGCCACGGGCACGCTTGATTGATGAAAAAGTCACAGTGGTGAAAAACATTTGGATAGAAAGTTTGTTTATATTGTTTGCAATTTCTATTGGCGGGGATTTACTCAGGACAGGACAAATGTTAATTCCATACATGAAATTATCATGTACTTCTAAAAAATAAATATTACTACTAGATTTATAATTATTAATAATCATATTTTATTAAGATTAAGAAATAAAAGACATAATAAAAAAACAATAATGTATATAATTCTTGTAATATTTACTTTAATAAACATAATTAATTGCTATTTTTTTATTTCTTATTAGACATATTTCCTGTGATCTGCGATTGTAATAGTTCCTTATTTAAATTAAACTAATTACATACCATCAAATTGTAACAATGATAGCATTGACATAATAGTTCCATTAGAACAAGCAAATGAAACAATAAAATAGTTTCATAATAATAATTTATAGTATATAGTATACAGGGTGACATCTAGGTCGTGGAGCAAGAGAGAACTGGATACTAGGGATGGTCACGCTTAACAACTTTCACTATGATGACAAATAATAAGAATTTATTTAAGTATTTGCCATTATTCACATACTAGGTTACAAACAAAAGAAAACAGAAAGAAAAACTGCAATTTTAAACTAAAAATATAGTAAACAGGTACTTACTAACTAAAAAGAACCAGGAAATCGCGAAAAAAATCACCTAAATATGGGTTAATTAGTCTTTAATTGACAGTTTAGTCATATTAGGATTATTTTCGCGATTTCTTGGTTGTATCCATAGTGAAAGTTGTTACGTACCCTGATGTCACCCTGTATAATATACACTGCAAATTACATATCAAGGCAGACAGTATACTACTTCATAGTTTTACTAATCGCTGTTATTAACTGTTATAAACAATGTAAAAAATGGAGTACTTGTAGGTTGTAGGAGTAACAGAACGGTTTAAAAACTTTAAACAATCGTGTCAAATAGAGGTATCTATTTAGTAATTACGATGTCTCACAAAGTACACGAAAGGACAAAGTAATAATACGTCCATCGACTGCGTATCGGTAGTAGTAGTAGTAGTCAATAGCCGGTCCATACAGAATAAGACGCCTCGAGAGGAATAGGCTACTTGACCCTTTTTTAAAGTTTGTCGTATATTTTTAATCAATATCAGATTAACGGAAAAAAATATAAATATATTTTTTCACTACCTAGAAAACCGCAAAATTATAACTTAAAATTTAAACTTTCGTTACCGCGCGAAAACGATACTATTAGCCATGTTAATGCTTAAATTAACTGTGCTGTGGCGTCACTCAAACCGAAAACAAACATTTGACATGTCACTTATAATATGTCAATGTCACAGCAAAGCTACATGCCTAGCATGCCTACATGTCCATGGCGAACTTCACTCGTATAAGATTCGACATGAAGTTAGTTTAAGATCCTATGACGTCACATCATGGCCGACACCGTTTTCAGAGTACGAAATTAAAAAAATAAAACAAATTTTTCAACAAAAAATATGTACCCATCAAACACTTTTAATACACCGTAATCGAAAATATTGATCTTTTCAATAAATACTACAGAAAATAATAATTTTTTGCACTAAATTTGATATGAGTCAAGTAGCCTATTGCAGCGCGAAGCAAATCGGTCAATGTGTATAGAGTAACCTATTCTTTCTTCACAAAGTCAAAGCAAGTGAAAACATGTTCTACAATTTTTTGTCTTTAACCCATAGTACTTACAATGGTAGACTGTATTTGCTCGATAGAACCAATTAATATATGCGTCCTAGTTCTCCTTATTCATAAAATTTGGCAAACTACTTAACCCTTAAGTGCATGACCTTGACAAAGATTTATTCAAATTTTAATCTCGGTCAATAGAGTCGAGAATACATGACGCATATGTACATCAATTCACATTTAAGGGTTCAATAATTTACATTCCAAATCGTCCAGATTTTCGGTTATTTCTCACGTCACGTCAGTCGTCACTAGTGATGTGACACGCAGCGCCGTTCCCGCGCCGTCCGTCGGCGTCGGCGTCGGCGTTCAGAGCGGGTCGGCGTCGGCGTCGGCGTCGGCGCGGTCGGCGGGCGGCCCGACCACGTTGCGGCAGAGCGCGAAGAATTGCGCCGGACGGAGCTTGCTTTTCATCGCATCGAATCTATAAGACCAATAAAATAAACATTAAATATTGTAACAAAAGAGTACCTATTCGTATACACGGTGTTACGTCAGCAATCCGAAAGATTTCAATGCTGGATTCCTGACCATATTTAGAGTCTTTAATGTTATATAAAATTTCCTGGATTCGGCTTGGTTTCAGAGATAATCAACCTTTTTTCGAAATAAGTTTTTCGACGTAACTCGTCATTTAACTTCTTTTGGATTACAATGCTACCACAATGTGTTCTAATATTACCACACCTTTTGTCTGACAATCAAAAAATACGAATAGACTTGACGAAATAACCTCTACCTAAAAAAAACAATTGAAATAAATAATTTAAACAAATTGTTGTTATGATAAAAAATACTGGCAATGTTAAAAAGTATTCAAATCGGCCTAAAAAAAAAGAAAAAAATTTTTTTTTTTGGTGGAATTGACATTAGGTCTCATATTTTTTGTTTATTTTGATGTCCAGAATGCATAGTTAAAATCTTTCGCAATGCTCGCGTAACACCGTGTATATTTTGATAGGATATATGTATTATTTATATTTAGTGAATGCTGGTAGGTGCTACTACAGGTTGTTTTTTCCATACAAAATCAGATTTTAATTTCGCAAATCGGATTTCGATCTCATAGTAAAACTAGTAAAAGTTCATCAATATGAGAGTTCATCAATATCAGATTTAACCCTCTAACTACTTAGAAGTACTACATCTAAAACTTGGACTTATTTCTAAAAAACATGCTGTCAGTAGTACGAATCATACTTGAAAATCCTGACCATACATAGCACAGCACTGAGGTACATTCCATAAAATTAAATTCAGCGAACGATTTAACGATGACAGTTTGGTGCAACTGTGCCATAATATCGATGCACGTACGACCACCTCCATGCCGCATGCCACACCCACCTCCAGCCCACATGCGTGCCGCACGTGCGACACTGCGCCACTCGCCACACGTAGCCCGGGGACCACGAGTACTGCCGCATGCCGCATGCCACACCCACCTCCAGCCCACATGCGTGCCGCACGTGCGACACTGCGCCACTCGCCACACGTAGCCCGGGGACCACGAGTACTGCCGCATGCCGCATGCCACACCCACCTCCAGCCCACATGCGTGCCGCACGTGCGACACTGCGCCACTCGCCACACGTAGCCCGGGGACCACGAGTACTGCCGCATGCCGCATGCCACACCCACCTCCAGCCCACATGCGTGCCGCACGTGCGACACTGCGCCACTCGCCACACGTAGCCCGGGGACCACGAGTACTGCCGCATGCCGCATGCCACACCCACCTCCAGCCCACATGCGTGCCGCACGTGCGACACTGCGCCACTCGCCACACGTAGCCCGGGGACCACGAGTACTGCCGCATGCCGCATGCCACACCCACCTCCAGCCCACATGCGTGCCGCACGTGCGACACTGCGCCACTCGCCACACGTAGCCCGGGGACCACGAGTACTGCCGCATGCCGCATGCCACACCCACCTCCAGCCCACATGCGTGCCGCACGTGCGACACTGCGCCACTCGCCACACGTAGCCCGGGGACCACGAGTACTGCCGCATGCCGCATGCCACACCCACCTCCAGCCCACATGCGTGCCGCACGTGCGACACTGCGCCACTCGCCACACGTAGCCCGGGGACCACGAGTACTGCCGCATGCCGCATGCCACACCCACCTCCAGCCCACATGCGTGCCGCACGTGCGACACTGCGCCACTCGCCACACGTAGCCCGGGAACCAGGAGTACTCCGCGCTGGGCGGCCCCAACACTGTGTCGTGCGCTGTCCGGACTGTCACTACGTCGTGCATGAAGCCACCTGTCACATAACTATAGTTACTGCTCAATCGACACTGCCAATAGTGCCTATACTTATATCCCATGGTCGGAATTCTGCATAGCATTAGCAATTTAAGCTGTCATAGGGACTTCTCATTTATGGACTATTTTCTATGGGTAGGCAACTCATCGCTCTTACAATTTACAATTTTCGAATTGGC
The DNA here is from genome assembly GCA_025490895.1 of Thaumatotibia leucotreta. Classification (NCBI taxonomy): domain Eukaryota; kingdom Metazoa; phylum Arthropoda; class Insecta; order Lepidoptera; family Tortricidae; genus Thaumatotibia; species Thaumatotibia leucotreta. The sequence goes on along the minus strand of JALPQI010012782.1, from coordinate 3,540 downwards.
CGCCTTTTTTACTGACAGGAACGTTGGCTAGAGTAATTACCTACTTCATACTCGCGTACAACACATATCGTGTTTGTACCATTCTAACTAACCCTAAAAATAAATGGCGATGGTGGTTGAGGATTCGTACATACTAAACGTGAAGCAATGGTAAGTCCCTTAATGTAGGTCCGAGTCAACATTCAGAAAAATGGGCGCCATTCCGATTTTCTTCATTTTTGATCCTAACGTGCTGAATATCGATACCTTAGGATCCGATTGGTCCGTAAATATTGGGGCGTGGAAACCGGTTTTTATTTGTATGAGATTACGATGAATTACCGGTTATTAACCGGTTTTTGCATAGGTACTCCATACTCGTCCAAGTCGTTATTATAGAAATGGCCGCCATCTTGATATTTTTCAGTTTTGATCCTAGGGTGGTGAAAATCGATACCTGGTCCGATGTGATGGGACGTCATAAGAAAACACATTGTGATGTTTCTTTTATGATTACTTTCCCACGACTATTATTGAACCATCGTCGCCGGTGCTGCATGCCGCACGCCACACTGACCGTAGTTGGTGTAGTTGGCGTGCACGCCGTCGCTGGACATGGCGAACATGTGCTCGCGGCGCGACAGCTCGGCGCCGCACGTGCCGCAACATACGCCATCGTCGCCGGTGCGGCATGCCGCACGCCACACTGACCGTAGTTGGTGTAGTTGGCGTGCACGCCGTCGCTGGACATGGCGAACATGTGCTCGCGGCGCGACAGCTCGGCGCCGCACGTGCCGCAACATACGCCATCGTCGCCGGTGCGGCATGCCGCACGCCACACTGACCGTAGTTGGTGTAGTTGGCGTGCACGCCGTCGCTGGACATGGCGAACATGTGCTCGCGGCGCGACAGCTCGGCGCCGCACGTGCCGCAACATACGCCATCGTCGCCGGTGCGGCATGCCGCACGCCACACTGACCGTAGTTGGTGTAGTTGGCGTGCACGCCGTCGCTGGACATGGCGAACATGTGCTCGCGGCGCGACAGCTCGGCGCCGCACGTGCCGCAACATACGCCATCGTCGCCGGTGCGGCATGCCGCACGCCACACTGACCGTAGTTGGTGTAGTTGGCGTGCACGCCGTCGCTGGACATGGCGAACATGTGCTCGCGGCGCGACAGCTCGGCGCCGCACGTGCCGCAACATACCGCCATCGTCTGAAAAACAATAAAAACATACTATTTTATTGCAGACAAATTACCGAGAGCTTGGGATTGAATTTGTATTGGTGTTAATAAAAGTAAGTCTTAACCTCGTAAGACCCAATGTACATTACAATGCACATAGTTGTTGCAATCCAATTTGTATCTTTCGTGAACCAATTAAAGTAGAATTTGTTTTGAATCATTACTTTTTGAAACAAACTAAATTCTTACCAATTTACATGTAGAACAAGGTTCAAATTAAAAACGAGAAAACTAACTATGCGGCCTTACGAGGTTAAGGTGGCACCTATGTCTTAGCAATTAGTTTTACTAGGTTGTCAAATGATATCAGTACAAGAGTAGATAGAGAAAATACACAAATAATATCACACAATACCACTACGTCTACGTATCTTATTCCAAGCTCTCGGTAATTTACCTATTTATATTATAACAAATATTTTTCATGTAATGGCCATTTTTATTTAAACTTGTCCCTCATACTTTTTTAATTTGGACATAAGAGTTATGTTATGTTGCTTATGTTGTTTTCGGTCAGACTGTCTGTAGTATTTGTAGATAGGTGTCTGGCACTATATGGGGAGTAGCGTTAACTAATGGATATGGGGGCGAGTCTGTCTCTATATGGGGGTGGCACTATATGGACGGTTACCCGCTCGATGCACTCCCTGGCGCGCCGCAGCCGCACCAGCGCGTTGTCGACGGCGAACAACGCCAGGCGGTCGCGCGGCGACAGCGCCAGGTTCGACGCCACCCAGAACGACAGCGATACTGGGTCTGACGGCATCTTGTGGGGCGAGTGTGGCTCTATATGGGGGCGAGTCTGGCTCTATATGGGGGCGAGTCTGGCTTCATATGGGGGCGAGTGTGACTCTATATAGGGGCGAGTCTGGCTCTATATGGGGGTACTATATGGACGGTTACCCGCTCGATGCACTCCCTGGCGCGCCGCAGCCGCACCAGCGCGTTGTCGACGGCGAACAACGCCAGGCGGTCGCGCGGCGACAGCGCCAGGTTCGACGCCACCCAGAACGACAGCGACACCGGGTCTGACGGCATCTTGTCCGCTGCACAAGACAACTTTTACTATGGGACCAAATATGAAAACTCAAGAAAAAAACCGACACTTCCATAGAAATGTGCTATGATAAAATGACCAAAATTTATGGAAGCGTCAATTTTTTTCTTGAGTTTTCATATTTGATCCCATAGTAAGTTGTTCAAAACCATTAATAGATTCATGTTTTATTATTTTGTATCACTAATTTGAAGTCACCCTGTATTTGCGGATTTTTAACATAATGGCGACTCCGCGGATGCTAGAGCCATGGCGGGCAGGGCATCCAAAAGTTCCAAGCGTAATTATTATGTCGAAATTTATATTTTTTTACAGTAAATTGCTTACTACTACTAATATTAAAAATAAATAAATAAATATCCCGGGACAATATTACACAAATATAACTAACTATTTAAACTTTCACTCATAATTTAACGACAAATGTTAAATTTTATCGTGACGTTTCAGGCATGACTTCACACCCATGGTAGCAGATTTGTGATAGATGTTTGTTTTTAAAATTTGACAAATAGAAAGAAAAAGTAATTAAAAAAGAATTTCGAAACGAGCGGCGATAAATTAAAACATCACCGAAGGAATGTTTCAAATCGAAACCAATTTCCTATTCGCACGTGTATTGATCGAAGTTTTTCAGTACAGATGGCCCTCAGAAGTTTCTATTTGACAAAAAATTAATACTTCTCGCACTACTGCATGAAAGAAGCACCGTTTGTACTGAAATAGTACATTACGACACAAGTGCGAAAAACACGAAATTCGAAACAAGTGGCGATGTTTTGAAACACTCCCTGTTTTAAATCGACACGAGTTACGAATTTCGTTATTGCACGTGTCTCGTACAGTCGAAGACAAAATAAGGGGTATACAAAAACGTTCAAAAATATGTCCCAGTGCACTCTAATTCTGTGTAATAAGAACGTCGTAACATATTTATGAACGGATTCTTTCGATACTTATTTTTGACTGTACGACGTTTTTTACTACAGATGGCCCTCCGAAGTTTTGAACCTGACGTAAAATGACCCACTTCTCGCACTAGAGCCTAGTACGGTAGAGGAAATTGAATATTTAGCAGTTTATGGCTCACTTTACATTGGACGTCTTAGTACATACATAACAACCAAATTAACTTAAACCGCAAAGTGCTAAACATTCAATTTCCTCGACTGTACACCATCTGTACTAAAAAAAGTAGTTTTAAAATAAAAGTCGACTATACTAAACAACTGTACAGACTATACAGTCGACTATACTG
>JALPQI010012781.1:0-34451 GCA_025490895.1 Thaumatotibia leucotreta | reverse complement strand
ACTCGTATGAGAGCGCTCGCTTGCTCGGTCCCGTCGCATATTTGTGGCTTTTATCGATTGTTTTGTCATTTTTGCCGCAATAATACCTCGCTTCTGGCTCGAGTGTCTCGAGATCTCTGTTGATCTCTGTTGTTCTCTCAAAAATCGTTCCCTAAAGTAGAAGACACTGAGGCGTATTAGCTGGATTATCTGGCTTAAGTTTATCAGTGCCACTTTAAAATCTTTTAATGCTCCAAGTTTCTATTGTAATGGCAACCTAATTACATCTACTAAATATATACGTATGAAAGTTAAATAAAGATATACTTGTCTTATCTTACAAAAAATTAACTGAAGTGTTGGAATCAATATATTTCCACTAATGGCACGCAATAAATTTTAAGAACGGACTTTTAAAATTAGAGATAATGAAAGTGCACAAGTAATAAATAATCTAAAACAACACTCTTGTACAAAATGCTTTGGACATATTTATGGCCAATACTTATTGCTAAGTGTGTGAAAATACAAACAAAGACATTTCGAGGAATGCACCAAGAGGAAGAACTATAAAAATACACCAATAATTGTTCAACAACCTTGGCATAGGGTCTATTATGCAATGTAGATCCTACTCTGTTGTTTTTACTTTTACAGCCCCGCAAAACATCTGTAAGCAACTCCGGAGTTGAGGGCGGCACCAACTGACGAGAGAGATGACGATAACTTACGGTCTAAGTGAGAGCAAGACGAAACACCCCGCGGTTTGGGGATACAAAAATCCTAGAGGAGTGACAAGTGAAGATAATCCTTGTGGTGTTGTGTTAGAGTCTAAGATTATATTTTGTAAAAAGTGCCATAGTAATTAAGTTTACCTAATTTTGTTAAAAAATAAGGGAGGACACTTCGATTACAGCCGGGAAGAATGCGGGTCGCGCAGTTCTGTAACAGTTTCGATATTTTTGGAATATTATTAGATTAATTATCTAAATCGTACATTAGAATCAGTGGTTGCCGATCCAGTATTCACAGCTAAGTGTTTTATTACCAATTGTGTCGTGTGCATTCTAAATAATATATGTAAATCATATTTCATTAATTAAATTGGTTTAAATAATATAGGTACTATAAGGTACTTTGTAAATAATTGGTTACATTAATATTGACCACTTTTATGATAATAACTGAGTACACACGACATACCTTTTATGATTGTTTTGATTGTCCTTGTGTGATATTTGTGTATAGAATTATAATATTGTGTTGGGTTCGATTCCCGATATTTAAATACCTAAGACTTGAGTAAGTGATTATGACATTGTTGTACTTTTAAGTCATGATCGAAGATTGTACGTCACAGTGTAGATCAGTAATGTCTTACTGATCCATTTATGTGTTGTTCTATAACCACTGTGTATAATTTAACATTGTAATTATCAGATTATGACTGATCTTAATCAAGATAATATTTAAACGAGTTCGATCCTCGTTCAATTGATATTAGCCAAAGAACCTTATATTGGATTGTTTTACAAACAGGGGGTTCGAATCCCTATTTACTGATATTCCAGAGAACAGGCTAACATATTGTGGACACTTAATGTTGATGTCAATTTAATATATAACAGACTTATTTCTGTGTGTATGGAGTCCTTAAATATAATTGAATTTTCTGAGTGTTATACTATACATTATTGTCTTGGAATTTTCATTCAAGAGGTTGTATTTGTAATTAATGTTACGGTGTAATGTAATAATTATTATTATTTACTTAGCATAAATAATACTTGCTTTTGCCGGGTTTTTCTGGGTTTCCCTGGTTTTAGCAAAATATATTGAATTATGTTCCCAGAAAAGGAAGGTGTTTAGGTACTTTTGCTTTGTGTAAATTTAAAGAAGTAGTTTTATTTGGTATGATAGTAATTGTTAATTTTCGTAATAGTCTAGTAATCTTTAATGAGGTTAAAGATTTTGTTATGTATTCAAAACTTAATAGATCGAATAGGAACACACCTTTCCTTACTAATTTGCGATAATATATTTCAATTTTATAAATCGCCATGTGACTTATCAATCAATACCCCTACTTACCTCAGACCTTACTTATTACTAGCAATTATTTTCACAACTATTTGATTCCCTTAAGAAATAAAGTCGAGCCCGAATTAAATAAACGTCAGATACCATTACACGTGGCGCCGCGTGACCAAGGATCTAGACTTTGTGTTATTAATACATTTTGATGTAACACAACTAGAGAAGTGTAATTATTTTTAAACAAAAAAAAAAAAATAAACACAACGTAGGAAACTTCAAATTACATATGACGATCACAATTTCATTTCAATTATAAAACAAAGGGAAAGTTTGTATTTATACTCGAATGGTTTGAGAGGGGTATATTTTGATCAATATTAATTCTCAAATTTTTAATCTAATATTATATTTATAATTATTTGATTTTTTAAATCAATCATATGCGAACAGTCTGAGAGGGGTATATTTAATTATCATTAAATGTGTGATTACTGATTAGTAATTATTTCAATGTGTTTTACAACATATGATTTATTGAGTGAGGATTCCAAGACATTTATTTAGAATTTTAAATGCCATTAAAATTATTTTGTGTGTTCCATTGACTAATACATTATTAGGTAGGTAGATAACGGCAGTATGTGTTGATATTTTAGTGTATTATATTTTTTAATTATTGATTTGGACAGGGTTAATTTTATTTAGCATTAAGTATGTCAGCAAAACGAAGCTTAAGACGTACGAGTAGTAGTAGGTGTGGAACAGGACCGTCTTCAGAAGTTCATGTATCACAGACACATGATATTAGCAGTTGTAGAATGAATAATATTGTAATAATTCAGCCTTCAATAGAAAAACCTATTTTTCGTGGAATGGGAGACTCTAACCCGATGCAGTTTATACAAAAGTTACGTAAATATATAAACTTCTTAGGTGCACATGAAAGGGCTTTAGATATCGCAGTAGAATGTTTGACAGAGCCAGCTCTAAACGTTATGGGACTTAGTAGTAAAAACTGGCGAAGCTTAGATGATTTTGAGACTGATTTTAAACGTCGTTATTGGAGTGAACGACAACAAATGATTGAATTTACTAAGCTATTAAATGGGTCGTATAATCCTTGTGGCAAATTATGTATGTACGAATATTTTGCTAGCCTGATGGAGGTCGTTGCTAATTTTACTATACCGTTTGATGAAAGACTTTTAATTGATTCGGTAATGCGACATTTTCCGAAACAGATTCAACAGTTATGGTTTTGTTTAGGTAGTAAAGCAGAAAGAAACATTTCATCAGCAATCGATTTTCTTTTTGGCCTAGATCAGATTGACAAAGGTACGAGTCAAAACGGTTCCATTAATCGTGATAGTAATAATATAGCTATCAATAATAATACACGACAACATTCACAGAGCAGGGGTAATAGTTGTGCACTTAATAGAGGTTCAATGAAGGTAGCTTCGGTTGAAAAACGACAGACAAAGTATAGACCCCGGTGGATGAGGAGACTCTGGCGAGAACAGGGTATTAATGTAGATACAGATAATTTTACTCAAGGGAACGCTAATGATCTACATAATAAATACTGATTTTGGTTACATAAGATCCAGGTTCGAATCCTGCGTAAGAAATTCACGTATAATCTAGCATACAATATTTACTCTATATTATATAGATACTTAACGATATTATATATACATTTCAGTGTACAAAGAGAAGGGTTCAAGTTTAATATTCGTCTAAAACCGGCTAACAAGCTGTGCGTTACAGACGACTGTTCAACGTTGAAATTCAAAATAACTTTAACATACGTCTAAAAACCGGCTAACAAGCTGTGCGTTACAGACGACTAGACAACGTTGAAACTCAAAATAACTTTAACATACGTCTAAAAACCGGCTGAAAAGCTGTGCGTTACAGACGACTAGTCAACGTTGAAACTCTAAATCACTTTAACATTCGTCCAAAAACCGGCTGAACAGCTGTGCGTTACAGACGACAAGACAAGGTTGAAATATTAAAATCACTTTAACATTCGTCCAAAAACCGGCTGAAAAGCTGTGCGTTACAGACGACAAGACAAGGTTGAAATTTTAAAATCACTTTATAATCCGTCTAAGACCAGCTAAATTAGCTGTGCGTTAAACAAGACGACAAGAAAACGTTGAAATAAAATAAAAAATCACTTCAATATTCGTCTAAGACCGGCTTAATTAGCTGTGCGTTAAATAAGACGACAAGACAACGTTTAAATTAAAAAAAAATCATTTTGTAATTCGTCTAAGACCGGCTTAATTAGCTGTGCGTTAATAAAGACGACAAGACACCGTTGAAATTTAATAGTCGCTTTAAAGTTCGTCAAAAAACCGGCTAAATTAGCTGTGCGTTAAACAAGACGACAAGATAATGTTGAAATTCAGAAATACCTATTTTAATATTTGTCCTGACCAGCTTTTCAGCTGTGTATCAAAGAATCAAAATATATATTGAAAGTACTAAGCGATTGCCTAAGACCGGCTTTTCAGCTGTGTCAAAGAATTTACCAATGGGATCATAAAAAAAAAAATAAACATCCTGTATACGAACGATGGTTATAGCAGCTCATATCTTCTCTATGAGGAAATGACTCTGCGACATGAGATCAAGTCTTTGTTCGAATTTGTGTAGATTGATTTTCAGTTTAATTGTCATGATTTGACAGATATTATAATTACATGACCATATCAGAAAATAAAGAAATAATAAATATACCTAAGTTTTTTCAGTAATTTACTGCGATAAAGGTAACAAAATATTTGACAAAAATAATACAGTGCAATGACTGCATATTATTTATTTTATACACATATAATGTTCAGTTATGAATTTTAATTTGAATTCAATAAAATAACTTATTTTACAATAATAGCAATAATGGACCTTTTATTACACATTTATTAATCGCTATACAAATGACATAAATGACCATAAACACGGTTTTATAGAAAATTGGCGATTTGAGTCCTTGATATATTATATCGGTACTGGCGCAAATGTGAATCAACTTTTGCCGTGAAATATTAAATTAATAATAATAATAACAGGTTGAAATCTTATATCTGCCACAATTATTGCATTTATCTAAAGATTTATACAACAGAAAACAAGACCTCTTGACTATGTTATGAAAGTCGATAATGAATGTATATATTTACCATCATCGGTAAAATTTGAAATTAAGTATGGATGAGGAATAAAAAAACAAACCGATTATACATTTCATGTAATTAACAATTACTATTATGTCAAAATGATGTGTGAAATCTCTGGCCAGAGTAGAGGTGATTTTGAATGAAGATGAATGTGTGTATATCAAAAGTGATGACTGCTGCGATATAATTATAAAAACCTATTTGAATGAATGTGTCTTGAGGTTTAGTTTTCATATTATCCAATTAATTGACAGAATATTATATGAGATTAATATTGCATAAAGACTTGTAACTGTAATGATTACAAAGTGAATGTCTAAGATACGGTTTATATATATTTTTATTACACTACAAATACAGCATATTTTCAATTGGTATTGAACACGACGATCATAGTTATTGGGTTTATTCATAAATATATTTACTACTATGATTATGCTAAGATTAATAAGTAAAGATTTATTTAGCATGGTAACAGAAACATACGAGTATAATGCATTCTAGTTTGGCGTTGCTATTTATCGATCTTATATAAATTAATTTGAATCTTAGTATTTATCTTGTCTAGTGAAATAAGTATTCTAAAACTAACACATGACTTCCATAGGTTGAAGTATTTCTGACGCAGAAAAGACCCAAGTGCTTAAATGTTATTTGGATGTTACCCACTTCAAGCAGACTCGAGTAGTACCATAAAGCCTGATTTTAAAATGAATGAGCGTTATTTAAGAAGAAAACGGGGTTGGTTGTTTATGTTGTTTAGTTCAAAGAACAGCACTTAATTTTTTTAATAGCCCTAGTTGGTGTAGAAAGTGAAAATGTACATTTTAACTGTCTACAGAGAGGGGGGTGTAATGGCAACCTAATTACATCTACTAAATATATACGTATGAAAGTTAAATAAAGATATACTTGTCTTATCTTACAAAAAATTAACTGAAGTGTTGGAATCAATATATTTCCACTAATGGCACGCAATAAATTTTAAGAACGGACTTTTAAAATTAGAGATAATGAAAGTGCACAAGTAATAAATAATCTAAAACAACACTCTTGTACAAAATGCTTTGGACATATTTATGGCCAATACTTATTGCTAAGTGTGTGAAAATACAAACAAAGACATTTCGAGGAATGCACCAAGAGGAAGAACTATAAAAATACACCAATAATTGTTCAACAACCTTGGCATAGGGTCTATTATGCAATGTAGATCCTACTCTGTTGTTTTTACTTTTACAGCCCCGCAAAACATCTGTAAGCAACTCCGGAGTTGAGGGCGGCACCAACTGACGAGAGAGATGACGATAACTTACGGTCTAAGTGAGAGCAAGACGAAACACCCCGCGGTTTGGGGATACAAAAATCCTAGAGGAGTGACAAGTGAAGATAATCCTTGTGGTGTTGTGTTAGAGTCTAAGATTATATTTTGTAAAAAGTGCCATAGTAATTAAGTTTACCTAATTTTGTTAAAAAATAAGGGAGGACACTTCGATTACAGCCGGGAAGAATGCGGGTCGCGCAGTTCTGTAACAGTTTCGATATTTTTGGAATATTATTAGATTAATTATCTAAATCGTACATTAGAATCAGTGGTTGCCGATCCAGTATTCACAGCTAAGTGTTTTATTACCAATTGTGTCGTGTGCATTCTAAATAATATATGTAAATCATATTTCATTAATTAAATTGGTTTAAATAATATAGGTACTATAAGGTACTTTGTAAATAATTGGTTACATTAATATTGACCACTTTTATGATAATAACTGAGTACACACGACATACCTTTTATGATTGTTTTGATTGTCCTTGTGTGATATTTGTGTATAGAATTATAATATTGTGTTGGGTTCGATTCCCGATATTTAAATACCTAAGACTTGAGTAAGTGATTATGACATTGTTGTACTTTTAAGTCATGATCGAAGATTGTACGTCACAGTGTAGATCAGTAATGTCTTACTGATCCATTTATGTGTTGTTCTATAACCACTGTGTATAATTTAACATTGTAATTATCAGATTATGACTGATCTTAATCAAGATAATATTTAAACGAGTTCGATCCTCGTTCAATTGATATTAGCCAAAGAACCTTATATTGGATTGTTTTACAAACAGGGGGTTCGAATCCCTATTTACTGATATTCCAGAGAACAGGCTAACATATTGTGGACACTTAATGTTGATGTCAATTTAATATATAACAGACTTATTTCTGTGTGTATGGAGTCCTTAAATATAATTGAATTTTCTGAGTGTTATACTATACATTATTGTCTTGGAATTTTCATTCAAGAGGTTGTATTTGTAATTAATGTTACGGTGTAATGTAATAATTATTATTATTTACTTAGCATAAATAATACTTGCTTTTGCCGGGTTTTTCTGGGTTTCCCTGGTTTTAGCAAAATATATTGAATTATGTTCCCAGAAAAGGAAGGTGTTTAGGTACTTTTGCTTTGTGTAAATTTAAAGAAGTAGTTTTATTTGGTATGATAGTAATTGTTAATTTTCGTAATAGTCTAGTAATCTTTAATGAGGTTAAAGATTTTGTTATGTATTCAAAACTTAATAGATCGAATAGGAACACACCTTTCCTTACTAATTTGCGATAATATATTTCAATTTTATAAATCGCCATGTGACTTATCAATCAATACCCCTACTTACCTCAGACCTTACTTATTACTAGCAATTATTTTCACAACTATTTGATTCCCTTAAGAAATAAAGTCGAGCCCGAATTAAATAAACGTCAGATACCATTACACTATCCAATTATCGAAGCTGACTAATTATGAGTTTAACTGGCGCACGTCGTTTCTCATTAGCATTTGATCAATGTCTTGAAAATCTAATTCATATTCAACTATTCCTATATTAGAATGAGTATTTTGGAGTGTTTCTAAGCATAGTACTTCATTTTCTAACGCTCAGGATTACCAAGTTCGCTTGACGACATTCCATAATGAAGGAGTGGCATTCCTCGGCGCAGTAGTCGCTAGTAGTGCACTAATTGCGACAAGCTGCAGGTGAGCATGCAGCGAAGTGTCAACACAAACACTTGTGAGCCGGAGACGACATACTCCCCGTGGCACACGACTATACACGCCTAAATATGTATCTACATGTGTTAGGTATTACCATTCCGTGTAATGTCCAATTAGGACAGTTATGGATCTCCAGGGCACGATTATTCTGGCTATCTGCGCTCGGCCAGCGGCGGGAGTACACGGAACTATGTTGCCGGTGATTAGCTCGGGTCGCTCGGTCCGGCTGATAAATAAATCTGCCTCCGAGGCCACGTGCCGCCGCCCGCTCTGAGATTTTGAATGACAATACCCAATCTACTGACACGCCGTGTCATGCCGATCGCTCAAGTTATATTCGGAGTCAATTAAGCGATAGACAGTTGATACGGGCAGGTGAAATTATATCAATCACCTCGATGTCACAAATTGCCCGTTGGCGAGATGATATATAATAAAAGTAACCCGAATCGCACCTGAGGCTAATTCGTCACGTCTGAATGACGGCTCGTGACGGGCGAGCACGAGGCCAATTTTCGGGGAGAGGGGATGTTACCGACTATCCGACAACTTTTGTGAGGTAGTATGTGCTCTACGTAGAAGAACTCATATCTTACTGTCACAGGTTCCCGGCTCACAGTGGGAAAGATTCGCTTGGCAATATTGAGTAAACTAAGGCAATGGATCCTCGCGCTTGGATGATTTATTTTCACATATTTATACACAAACGGTACCTCATAAACGTCGCAACATAAGCGATGTGTGCGTCATTAATATATCGTCGACAACTGAAAGGAGGGTTTCGTACAAACGTACACTGTTGTTTATTTATGCGATTCATGTCCCCGGAACCGCGTACAAATCAGGAGCTATTTGTATAAAAGGATGTCACGAGAGTCATGAGCATTGAGCGGGGGCTCGTGTCAATTGCAATGGGGGGGGTGGAGTCGAGGGGAGGGGGGAGTGCTCGACAAACAATATGTGCGAGACGCAATCACGGCGGCTTGTCCGTGTCGCCGCCGCCGCCGCCGAGCTCGTTTCACGCCGATATCGAAGCCGCAGCAATGACGGGGTTTTCAGTGAAACCCACATCTATATTTGGCCTAGTAGATTAATCTTCCAGCCGGGAAATTGGGCTTAATATAAAACGCCAGCTGGTAAAAAGAGCGATCAGAGTGATTAATTATCGCAGTGCAGTACACAATGCGGCGGCGAGTTACCGTCGATTACGGCCGGACGTCATTACACGCCTGAACACGGTCCCCCCCCCCGTGTTGATGAGGGGGAGGCTTTTTGCATTTACGGAGGATTCGGGCTTTGAGCGGCGCAATCTCCGGCCGCGGGCGGTCAAAGAAAACTTTACAGCGTTTATAATGAAGCCGCGACGCAATTACGTGTTGTCTTTGATGCCGCCGCGAACGCCCGCCAGTTCCGTTCCGACTTCGTTTTCCAAATCTACTGACAGTTGTAAAAATTCCTCTATTCAATTTGTCGTACGCCATTACCCCATCGCGTCTGGATTTTTAGCGTTCTCGGTATTTTCTCTATTACAAGTTAATCAAGATTAAGCTTTTACATCTTCTGCATGTATTCAGTTATAATATATGCTTATTTATATATAAACTCATTAATGTTCTACCTACCATAGGGTTGGTAAAGATTTCACCGAGAATAGAAATATTCATTTATGAAAAGGCATGTTAAAAAGGTGTTTCTAGCAAATGTCACTCCCTGTTTTAAAGTTTAATTGTATTTTTCGACAGTTCCACTGATGAAAAGAGCTACAGGTTTTATTTCGTTCAAAGAGAACTTCTCTGGCATTTTTAATTTCGATCGTCGAATTTAACTCTCCAGGCGTCAAATGTTGAAAAATATGTCGAGAGTTACCTCGTTACAAGTAGGGTTCGGGTTGCATCCTTATTTAAAATAGGCTTTAAATAAAATTATAGAAAATTTGAAGGAAATGTTTAGATCGGACAACGTAATTGTATCTGTATCACACACTTATATATAAATAAAATAAGTAAAAAAAGTTTTAAGTTAAACGGTTTTTATTGCACCAAAAACTAGAAAATAAAAATTTGTTATAACTAACCGTAGATGCAACTTTCTGTAGATTACTCACGTGAAACTATTATCACTGTAGTTTTCCCAAGTCGGATGCTGAAAGCCACGTTTAGCCTCTATGTCAGTGGATTAAGCGTTACCTAATCGGAAACTTTTACCAAACTGAAATAAAAACGTGGGGCGTACGCAATTATGATTAAGTCACTATAGTTATTTAAGAACACACATATACTTAAATCAAGACAGCAATAGTGTAATAAGTTTTGTTCTGGCCTTGATAAAAGATATTTACCTCTGTGGAAGTGATGGAACAGATGGATGATTAATTGCAAAATTTAAGCTACAATTACATATTTTGAACTTGTATGTTTCTTTCTTCATAATAACGCCCCACGTTTTTATTTTAGTTTAGTAAAAGTTTCCGATTAGGTAACGCTTAATCCACTGACATAGAGGCTAAACGTGGCTTTCAGCATCCGACTTGGGAAAACTACAGTGATAATAGTTTCACGTGAGTAATCTACAGAAAGTTGCATCTACGGTTAGTTATAACAAATTTTTATTTTCTAGTTTTTGGTGCAATAAAAACCGTTTAACTTAAAACTTTTTTTACTTATTTTATTTTCAAGTTTTTAGTGCAATTGTTAAGTTAATTTCCGATACTATACCGATGTTGTTTGTAACGCTACTTAGCATGCATAATTGTAGGTAATACAATTATGCATGCTAAGTAGCGTTTATACTCTCGCGCTTTCATCACTAATCACGACACATATGTAAACGTAATGGACATTATTTTATGTGTAACGGGAGGCGCATCCCTGCTGAATAGATATTTTTAAACATCCGACACCATTTTTTTAATTTTAATATCTCGATTGACAAATAAAAACCAAAGGCTCGGCGTGGTTAATGTAAGGTTGAATGCCTGAAGTATCTCAAATGGACGTGTTATTCATACAATAAGTACCTTAGATAACAGAGATCTGACAATAAGGAATATATCAATCAATTTGGTTTATTGAGAATTTCAAGTAAATTTTTTTATACAAGTCGGATTTCGAGACTATAAAATATAAACTCATTCTCTGAGTCGACCAACCGGAGGACCGCAGGTCTGACGGAAAGTCCGACGCGAACCGAGGGCCTAAAGGGTCAATCCATGCAATCTATCAACCGGAGGGCCATAGGCCCGACGGCACTATGGCACGCACTACGTGAATCCGAGAGACTCACACTCTCTGTATATCAACTGGAGGACCGCAGGTCCAAGTACACGTCCTACGCAAACCACCTGCGCTGTCAGCCTATCAATCGGATGGCCGTAGGCCCGACAGCTGGCCTTACAAGATTCACTCATGCTGTCACTTTATCAGCTGGAGGGCCGCAGGCCCGACGGCTCGCCCTACGCGATTCACTCACGCTGTCACTCTATCAGCTGGAGGGCCGCAGGCCCGACGGCTCGCCCTACGCGAACCACTCACGCTGTCACTCTATCAGCTGGAGGGCCACAGGCCCGACGGCTTGCCCTACGCGAACCACTCACGCTGTCATTCTATCAGCTGGAAGGCCGCAGGCCCGACAGCTGGCCCTACACGATTCACTCACGCTATCAGTCTATCAGCTGGAGGGCCGCAGGCCCGACGGCTCTCCCTATATGATCCACTCACGCTGTCACTCTATCAGATGGAGGGCCGCAGGCCCGACGGCTCGCCCTACGCGATTCGCTTACGCTGTCACTCTATCAGCTGGAGGGCCGTATGCCCGACGGCTCGCCCTACGCGAGCCACTCACGCTGTCACTCTATCAGCTGGAGGGCCGCAGGCCCGATGGCTCGCCCTTCGCGATTCACTCACGCTGTCACTCTATCAGCTGGAAGGCTGCAGGCCCGACGGCTCTCCCTATACGATCCACTCACGCTGTCACTCTATCAGATGGAGGGCCGTAGGCCCGACGGATCGCCCTACGCGAACCACTCACGCTGTCACTCTATCAGCTGGAGGGCCGCAGGTCCGACGGCTCGCCCTGCGCGATTCACTCACGCTGTCACTCTATCAGCTGGAGGGCCGTAGGCCCAACGGCTCGCTCTTCGCGATTCACTCACGCTGTCACTCTATCAGCTGGAGGGTCGCAGGCCCGACGGCTCGCCCTACACGATTCACTTACGCTGTCACTCTATCAGCTGGAGGGCCGTAGGCCCGACGGATCGCCCTACGCGAACCACTCACGCTGTCACTCTATCAGCTGGAGGGCCGCAGGCCCGACGGCTCGCCCTAAGCAAACCACACTCACGCTGTCACCCTATGAGTCTATCAGCCGGAGGGCCGCAGGCATACGGTACTAAACCGTGGTCGCTTACAATGGGCCTCATAAGAAGGCTCAAAGTCACCCAAAGGGCAATGGAGAGGCCTATGCTAAGAGTCTCTCTACGAGATCGGATTACATATGAGACCATCCGCAGCAGAACCAAAGTAACCGATATAGCTCTTCGAATCGCTAAACTGAAGTGGGCGGGGTTCGTCGCGCGTGGATTGCGTGGAACCGATGGCCGTTGGGGCGGTATGGTTCTCGAGTGGCGGTCACGTACCGGAAGGCGCAGCGTGGGTAGGCCCCCTACAAGGTGGACTCATGACCTGGTGAAGGTCGCTGGATGCGGGTGGCACAGGGCCGGTCCTTGTGGCAATCTTTGGAGGGGGCCTATATTCACCAGTGAACGTCTTTCAGCTGATATGATGATGATCATGATAATTAAATCCGTATGTTTCTACCAAATATCTAAAGCAGTACTGCAAAATCTACATATCGCTAAACCTAGCGGTTGTGGCAGGCAGTAACACTGGAGTATCAGATTTGAGGAGTTGGATGTTAGTATTAAATTCGCATGTTTCTACTTAATATCTAAAGAACTTCTTTAAAATCAAGATATCGATAAAAGATAAACCTTGCGGTTATTGTAGGCAGTACTGCAGCATCAGGAGTGAGGAGTTGGAAGTCAAGATCAGGCTGTTAGTATTTGACCATGCCAAACATGCTATACTTTCATTTTCACGTGTCTAACACTCTCGGTTAAGGTAAGCAGTACGTCTGCAGCATCAGGCTTTGAGGATACAAGGCTACAAATATTATAATATTGCATTGTCATGGGGACTTGATAAGAGTTCCAAATTGTATTGATTTCGGTGCAGTAGAAGTGGTCGAAAAATCGATCACAAGATTTGAAGCATCGACGACAGTTGATACGCGGTGAAGTTAATAAAAACCGTTTAAAAAACTCTTGTCGCCGCAAGCACGCGTCCATTGTTGGGATTTCCCAACAATGGACGCGTGCGACCGGCAGATTTTTCTCATAATACGCACCGACCTAAGTTACGCGCTAGTGTCGAGACCGTCGCGTATTCGCGATGACATTGCTTTGCTTCCAATTCGCTTGGAAATCACGAGTGTAACAAGGCCAAAATATTGTTATAATGTGGTATGTTTAACAAGACAGATTTTTAACAAAATTGCATCGTTTTCATCACACAATCTGAGAAACAGGATGGCAAACAGACGTTATGTGCATAGGCAGTTATAGCTAATGTAGGTATTAGCTTGCGTATATGCCTTACCAGCAGAGCCAAACTATATGGATGCGTTAGATGATACCCATCCACAAATCACATTCTCGGAACGTAGCATAGCTACGACGCATGATCTACGATGCGTAGCTGTGATAACAAACGCATCTATATTGCATAGCTCTGGGAAACGTAACAAGGTGACGGGTGGTGCCAACTGTGAGCTACGCAGATGATACGCACTTACGTCACGTGATCACGTACTCCGCTACGCTTCGCTGACAAGTTCTAGTGCTAGGCAAAGATGTTTTAGCGCGTCTGAGGCGCGTGACATGTTACCTAACTACTGTGGCACAAGTTACGAGCGCAGCGAGCGCTGCGATAAATTGCCATTGCCTGTTGAGTAGTGTAACTTTCGCTTCAATGTCATGATTCGTTTTTGAGGAATTTAGTTCTGCCGAGTCCGGCAGTTAAATAATTTAATCACCCAAAACAAACGATGTGTATCGACGCATCAGAAGGCAAATGCTCATATTCGCCACTTTGGGTAAGCGGGTTGGTGATCGCAGTAAGTGTGTCTACTATGATGATAATTAAATTGATGACGCTGCCCATCATCAATTTTGTATCAAGGAATATTCATTGACACTTAAATCCCTTAGTCGACTCTTACAACACTCACCAGAAAATTTGGGGCGGTGACAAATGTATTCTTACTGCCGATCATGCTTTTCCACATAACTGAGAGGAATGTATTGTTGCAGACTCGGCAGGCGTGCGCCGGCGCGATGCGGCGCTAGCATGGCGGGGTGCTGCGGGGGCGCGGCGTGCGGGGCGCGGCGCGGCGCCTCCCCGCGCGCCTGCCTCGCCGCCGCCGCGCTCGTGCTGCTCTACAACTTACTCGGCGGCTTCCTGTTCCACGCACTAGAGGGCGGCGACGACTCAGCCGCCGCCGCCACCACCGCCCGCGGCGGCGCCGCCGCACTACGAGCGCGCACCGTCGAGCGCCTCTGGGCGCTCACTGAAGACCTCAACATCCTGTATAAGGATAATTGGACGCGGCTGGCGGCGCGCGAGTTGTTGGAATTCCAGCGAGGCTTGGCCGGCCCGCCGCCGCCGCCGCGCGCGCCGAGCGACCCGTTCCGGTGGACGTTCTCGACCAGCTTCCTGTATGCGCTCACGCTCATCACTACTATCGGTGAGTTATGTAAAGGTGCGGTTAAACTAAAAGAGCATTCGCTGTTCTAACCTCCCACTCTATTACGAAATTCGATCGGTACACAAAACGTGATTGGTTGATTTCGTAGAACGGGCGCTAGAACAGCGAATGCTCTTTTGGTTTAAACGCACCTTAACGTTTCTCTTTCATGCTCATAAATATGGATTGTTGTTCTGTCTGCAAATTCTGAAGATGTTATTTGGATGTTGCTGATCAGCTTTACTCAAAGACCTAACTGACACCAGAACTGTAATAAATATTTTCTCAAACTTGCTACGGAATGTTGATGTTACTTACTTTAAATTAAGCCCGGAAATACTATGTATCCGGTGTCATATGCTAAGATGATATGTAAAGAGATTTCATGTATTTATTTCACACCCAGGACTGCAAACAAACTGTCTTTTGTTTAAAAACGTCAAACTGTGACGCTAGGTCTTGACATTCAGCCACAGAAAAAAAAAAAACCTAAGAACTAATGTCTATACCAACAGGTAAAAGGATACCTCGAACAGATTAAAAAAAAAGTTAGGCGCGAATGTTTTTTTTAATGTTGTACGATACTGTACTGTTGGTTTATTTACAAATCAAATAGTATGGTTGGGCGAAATCAATTCGTTTTATTTCATGGCAAGTTTGAGAAAAGCACTATACGAATCTCGGCGAGAAACAGAGTTACAGGCCGCGTATTCCTACCTATATTTACTTGGCCTGTAACCCTTCGTTTCCCGTCCTCTATAGTAATGTACTATTGAGTTTACGGGATCAAAATTTCTACGAGTATAATATTTGATCTGGTCACAGTTTTGCCAAAGTCTAATATTTCAGTCAGTAGGTATTATCCATGAACTATAAATTACGAACAGTGCGACAAATTTAACGAAAGAATATGATCTAATCTAATCTCTCACTTTCTAAAATTATCTAACACCGGCTATGTATAATCAAGTGATATGGCTTGCAGGTCACGGCGACGTGGCACCGACGTCGGCAGCGGGGCGCGCGTGCGCCGTGCTGTACGCCGTGGTGGGCATCCCACTCGTCATGCTGTACCTGGCCACGCTGGGCGCCGCGCTGGCCCGCGCCGCGCGCCGCCTGTACGCGCGCCTCACGCCGCCGCCGCCGCCGCCCGCCGCGCCCGGCAAGGACGAGAAGCGAACGCCGTTCCAGGCGGCGCTGAACCTAGACGGGCTCGGCGCCGGCGCGAGGATATGCGCCGCGCGCGCGCGCCGCGTCCCCGCCGCGCTAAGCGTAGCGTTACTCGCTTTATACGTCGCGCTCGGAGCGGCGTTGTTTGCGCGCACCGAGCGGTGGTCGCTCCTCGATGGATGTTACTTTTCGTTCTCGAGTCTAGCGACTATCGGGTTTGGGGCATTGCGGCCCGGGCGCGCAGCGGCGGCGCGGGCGGCCGCGGGCGAAGCCGGAGCAGCCGCCGCGCTGGACGCGGCCGTGGGCGCCTGCGCCGCCTACATACTAGTCGGTGTGGCCGTCGTCGCGGCCGCGTTCGATTTGTTACAAGAGGAGTTGCGAGCGGCGTTGCGAGGGGCGAACGCGCGCTGCGGCGCTCGGCGCGCGGTGCACTCGGCCGAGCGATGCGGCGCGCCGTCCTGACCCGCGCCCGCGCCGGCCGCGCCGCCGGACCGCCGCCCGCAGGTCACGTTCAAGGTGGAGGCGCTGCCGGCGCGCTTCAGCTCGCTGCCGCGGCGGCGCTCGGGCGGCGAGGCGGGCTTCGCGCGCGGCGGGCCGGGCCGGCGCTCGGCCGGCGCGGGCGGGGACGGCTGCGTCGAGTACTTCGTGCCGCGCTCGCTGAGCGAGTTCAACCTGAGCGCGATGAGCGGCGAGCTGTACGAGCTGGCGGGGCGGCGGGGGGGGAAGGCGCGCGACAAGATGGTGACGTTCGAGGAGGCGGCCGCGCCGCAGCCGCAGCACGACGTGTTTATGTGACGGCGCGGGGGGGCGGGGCTCGTGGGGATATTTGTTATACAATAAATATTACATTTTACACAACTTCTTGTTTATTTTACTTCGATATTCAATTTTTAACCCCAGGTCATGAAAAGAATTTCGCTCAGAATAGTCTTAGATGTGTTATCTGTTATATCGGAGCAGCCACGGTGATCCAAAATATCTAAATCGAGACTCTAACACCATTATATTAGGCGTACTCTGGTATTTATAAGCACCTCTGCTGCTCCGATATATCACAACTGACAATTACCTACATACACATCTTAACTTGTGCAACTGTAGCGTATTATATACGACCAAATATGGATACTAATATTGGCAATTCTGAGTTTCTGAACCCTTCAAACGAGTAGCTTCATAGATTTGGTGTATTCACGCAGCCAACCACTGAGCAAAACAAGCATTCGATTGCCGAGAAACCACTTAGATGATCAAAGGCGAGCAGCCTGCACTAAAGTAAGTATTCACGTGTAAGACGTCTGCCGGCAAGTTGAATCCGCTTGTAGCAAGTCACTCGGGCAAGTTTGCCGACAACCGACAGCCGAAGCATTAGGCAGATTGCGCCGCCGCCGCCGAAACCAATCAACGCCTCGGCTCGACGCGATAATTACCGAGATCGCCATTCAGGCCGCCGATGAATAGCATGTTTTGACGACCCAGATTTCTATTAGGCGAATCGATGATTAATGACGCCAGCGAGTGGGAAATTCCCATCTAAATTAAATACTCCGCTTGAAAAATTACTGCGGAAAGTGTGTCGCTGAAATGTGTCATTTAGTATTTCCACAATGAGGCGCGCTGAATGCAGTGGCTGCGCCATTCAAGAAACGGGGTCGCTAAATAAGTGAGGGCTGCAAGCAGTCGCTCGACACGACACTCGTGTTAGACGCGACTCGCGCGACCTGCTGACACACTCTCCATTCGGGACGCACCACGCAACTGTTGCTTATGTACTTCACTGTTACTTGTTATTATTTTAGTTGATGTAATAATTTTTTACTTCAATCGTAGTTCTATCAGTTTTGGAGTTGATCCCTTTGTATATGATCAGTGTTATTCCTTAAGAGGGCAATGGGGCAAGGCAATTTTTCTAAACTAATTATGATGTTTATTTTGTCACTGAAATTGAAATAGATCAAAATGAATTTAATATATGTGTGACTGAGGCTCTATTAACGGTTAAATACAATCATACGTTAGTGATATGGTTCCAAAGTAGTTTTGATTTTAAGTATAAGCACTACTTAAAGTCCAAACTACTTTGGAATCATTGAAGCGAAAACCATTCATTTAGGAGTTTAAAAAATACAATATATTATCATCATCACGGCTCGGATACCGGTATTTACTCCATACAAAAGAACGAAATCGAATTTCGTTCTTTTTTGTTCTTCGGTATATCAATTATTTGCTAATGGAGTAATTTATAAATACGACGTTGGTAATTTCATAACATTTTGAGTACTACATAAAGAATATGAAACATTTTAAATATTGGGCTATTTCGAGGTTTTAGGAAAAAACCGGTTCCGAGCCTTGATTATCATTAGCTTATTTTTCGCGGCAAACGCCAATCTAAGACCCCAAATAAGCTATAATTGCCAGATCTAATGGTAAGTTTGTCAACGTAATTAGTTCCAGCATCACTGTACAGTGTAGACACTACGTCACGGAGCGTCACGGCTGTAGTGTAGCAACAATACAGCGATCCATCTTGCGTGTGACTATTATCCGCTCTCTTCTCTCCTCACGCAACAGTTGGCTCCAGTTCGGCCACACTCACCCGCTATCAATTCCCGCAGCCCTCAGTAGCCCTACCATGACCTGCCGCGACGTTACTAACGCGCGTTTACTTTGTATCCATCCTGCTTCCTCCTCCTTGTGTCGTGTTCCTCATTGCTGAGGGTCGTGACCTTTATGAATAATTTTCCGGATGATCGCTTTCCACTTCTGACGGTCTGAGGCTGTGTGTATTGCTTCGTGAACGTTTGTATTGGTGGTATCGCGGATCTGATCTGTCGACCGCATAGGACTTCTACCTGTTGGTCGCTTGCCTTGTATTTTCCCTGTCACCAGGAGTTTTTCCAGGTTATCCCATTTATTCCTTGCTACGTGACCAAAGAATTCGAAGATCCTACGAATGGGATTGGTGCGGTGGGCTGTCCATGGTACATCCTGCTTATCCTTGCATATTGGCACGAGCGAGCCGGGTATACTGCCGTGCAATTCCTAAAACACAGTAACTGACTAAAGTCGATTTTGAGATAATAGCAAAAAACGGTTTTAAAGTAATATATTTTCCAAGATTTGATAGTTAAAGAGATTTTTTTTAGTGCAAAATGAAGTATTTCAATCATACAATATGATAAATTAAAAAATTCATGCTTCTGCTTTTTCTAAAATTAAATATGTGGTTTTTCCGAAATTCTGTGTTTGTACTGCGCTTTTAAAAACAGGGAAAAATATAACAATTACTAATTAAGACACAGTAAAATGACCACTTACTGCAAAAAATTTGCGTGCTTTATAGAGATAGGCGGCATTTTACAGGTTAAACTGCAGTAAAAGGGACTAGTATACTGTAATTTAACTAGTATTTTGATTGAATTTTCCTGCTACGAACTTAATTCACAACAGTAAAATATAGTTTTTTTTAATAAAGTTATTAAAATACAACAAAACTTTGTAACAGCATATCATAACTTTATTATTAAGAAATTCAAACACGCTTATCAAGTTTCATGCCAATGTGTGAAACAGAAGGAAGTAAAAAAGGATTTAAAAGTTACTTGGAAAACGCAGTTTATTTAAGGATTTGTCGTCAGTAATACAAAAATTAAGGTTTATTACCACATTTTCTTAAGCAATGAAATAACAATCAGTTTCAGGTACCATTATCGGTTGTAATCATAGCAAATGGCACAATATATTTAGCCTTACAATGATTTCAATGAGTAAGGTCACGGCTGATTATGGCGTAGCACTTCTACGATTAATTGAAATTAATATAATTTCTTACGTATTTGTGTCACTTATAAATCAAAAAGTCTTTATAATACTGTATATTATACTACAAAACCCTATAAGATAATAAATTGTCATTAATTATGACCTGTTACTACAATAGTACTCCGCTCCTGGAGTATATTTATGTATGACATATTATAGGTTTTGTTATTTTTTTTTGGAGAAAACTAGGAAACAAATTTGCTTCGTTAAAGCACCCTGTTAATAAGATAATTAAACGAAACCTCTTTAGTCAAAAGTCATAATTCTAGAATCGCCGGCTGGTTTGTGGAGGCCTTTAATAATCTACCTACTTACAGTATTGCCGCCGAATCATAATAACATTTTAAGAAAAACTACTATTGACGTGGCATGACAGACAGTATTAAATAAACACCTTGACATGATATTACATAGGGGATGATTAATTCTTTTTTGTTCAGTAAATGAACACGAAAAAACATGTTTTTTTATTTCTTGTGAAAGTTAACTGTTTTGCTGTTGATTAACGTCCCTTAAATATCCGTGACTAATTTAATAAAAACTTACATATTTTGTAGCAATTCAATAAAAAAATTATTAAGAATTTACTTTTATATTTTATGTTTAGCTTTGAATTTGAACTAACATAAATAAATTTGTTAAATGCAGCCGGAATTACCGTATAAGAAACTTAAACCAAAAAGTATGTAGCAATCTTATCGAATCCCAAAACTGGTAAATACAAATTTCTAAATACTCGATTATTGACCGGTATTGGCGGTATTCGTATAATTCATATGTATAATCTACTTCATACGTTACGGCGAGGTACCGCAATCAAGAAGAAATGTAACAATATTATGACATAACGATGATATTTGTTGGCAAGGCATTGCTTAATAAGATGATACCGCCGCCTATGAACCATAACTCGCATAGCAAAATTAAATGTGTACAAACTAAAGAGAAGGTTATTTTTTGTCTTTTAAGAACCTAATAATTAGGTAATAATACCTTTATGTGTTTAACTATATAAGTTTTTATTCGTTTATCAACAGACGACACCTTGGTTGTTTTAAATTGTAAATAGGTCAAGAATTATTTTCCTACCTTAAACAGGATGTTCTAACGATATCACTATAAGCCCTCTTCAAGGAAAGTCCGAGATCGAACTAACTCGAATTTGCCACTTAAAATAAACGTCTAAATGCAGTTAAAATAGTCAAATAACATAAAAATACTGCCTAAACTGCAGCCCCTTGGGGTGCTACTGTCATTTAGCTAGTATTATTGCTATTGAAAGTAATACAACATACAGCATAATGTGTACATTAATGAACTTGTTACTGCAGTTTAGATGGCAATACGATACTTATTTGAAAGGTAGCGTACCGTTGTAAATATCGTTATTTTATTCCTACTGCGTCTTAACTAGTAATTATGCATATTAATCTATGAAACTGGAAACGCAGTACAACACTTTTAGCATAAAAAATGTATACTGTGTTTTAATTAGTTTCTTTATAAACGAGATACTATCAGTTTACATGCTAAAAATCATAAAAATCTACACCTGTACTGCGTTTTAGTCAGTATCAGCCCAAAAACCGTAGCCGTAGACCATTTTACTGCGTTTTATATTGCATTGTGCAGGAAAAACTAGTCACTTACTGCTTTTGGGATTTCGAGTTTCCATGTTCCAGTTTTCCAAATTGAAAACCGATCGATTGGGATTATGCGTTTTGATTTGCTGATTATAGATCACCAATAAACCGAAAATCGGAAAATTGGCAGTTACTGTGGTTTAGGAATTGCACGGCAGTATAATAGTAAACGCGCGTTAATGCGCTAGAAAGATCATGGTACGGCTATAATAGTTTGCCGAAGTTTGGCAATAACTCCATTCGGGAAAACTACTGCAGATTAGAAGAGTAGACGAGCTACTTGACTCTTATAGTTATTTAACAGCGTAGTTGGTTCATTTCCCAAGAGGTGACTTCAGGATTGAGACTAAGTCTGTTTTCTTGCATTTCTGTTTTAATATAAAAAGTATTATGCGTCCCAGGCGAGTCATCCTTGCAAGTACGACGTCTTTGTTCCTACTTCCTTTTACCTACCTACTAGTACGTAAATAATTGAACTATTGGATAGATTTTCACCCACTTTTCGTAGTTAGTGTCACTATCGCACTTGCACACTTGTATTGTACGAGTATATGTGACAGTTTTGACGAACAATATACATGGTATCGTCATAAAACTCATAAGCCACTGTTTAAAGAAACCCCTCAAAATTCAGCTGATTACTACATAACTACAATATTAAAGAAAAAAAATGTTACAATATTTCCATTCGTTTTTCAATCCTTCCATTCAGTTACCGGTAAATAAAATGTATGAAAAATGGTAACGGAATGGATAAAAAAACCTTGGGACACTATTTTTAGCCTGAGATTCTGAGTAAAAACCATACAAAAACGTCAAAAAAAGGATGTATTACCACTTGAAATGAAAGTTCGTTTTCTTGAAAACAATCTTCATTCCTTAACCACTATTTCCACAAAATTCTTCATAAATTTCATAACAAATACAGCCTGTAAACTTTTAAACCTAGTAACTTTTTAGACCATTTACCGGTTTAGAGGTAGAACTAACTATTCGTTAAAACATCTTTTACCAATAGTTTTTTTACGCCAAAGGCCATAAGCAACTTCTACGAAATAGTTGGGTCAGCTTTTAACCCGCGGCCATTTTCACTAGCACCCAACAACCCGCTAAGCATGGCTTTTCCGAGCACAGGAGTCGCATACTCTACTAATAATTACTTGGCATTTTCCGGGAAATATCATAAATACTGTATTTATACAAAAGTCGTAGTAAATATCAGTTAATTTTTTCTTCATTGTTATATTCTTTTCAGAACATGTCATTCGCACTGTAGCCAAGCGTCGCTCTTCGTGTAAGAATCACTACCCCAATAGCCCTATCATGAGCTGTCGCTACGTTATTAACGCGCGTTTACTTCTATCCATCGCGCCTGCAGTTGAGAGAGCCGAATAGAAAGTAAAGGTGCGGTTAAACTAAAAGAGTATTCGCTGTTCTAACCTCCCACTCTACGAAATTCGATCGGTACACAAAACGTGATTGATTGATTTCTTTGAACGGGCGCTAGAACAGCGAATGCTCTTTTAGTTTAACCGTACCTTAATATCGTTAATAACGCCGCGAAAGATCTCATGGTACGGCTACATATTCGTACGCTAAGTCAGCAGGCGGCCTCTCAATCTGGCGGCCCCTCTCGGCCTCACGAGTCCTCAAACGGTTAATTGCACAGGGATCCTGCTCCTCCACGTCTCTAACCGTACCATGAGTTGCCAAGTATCAATCAAAA
Source organism: Thaumatotibia leucotreta (assembly GCA_025490895.1). Lineage (NCBI taxonomy): Eukaryota > Metazoa > Arthropoda > Insecta > Lepidoptera > Tortricidae > Thaumatotibia > Thaumatotibia leucotreta. Next base: position 11,020 of record JALPQI010012781.1, on the reverse strand, counting down.
TCAAACGATTCTTTATTCAAGTAGGCATAGTAACAAGCTATTTAGAATCGTCATACACAATAGGAGCCGTGTGGTGACGGCAGTAAAAATACATTTGTCACCACCCCAACTCTTCCCGCGGGTGTCGTATGAGCCGACTATGGGACCATTCTTTGACAGTAGATTGATGATGGGCAGCAGCGTTATCATAGTGGACTGTGATAGGCCAGCACACGTTCGTCACGTAGACAACGTAGTAGAGATTAAATGTTGATAAATCACCTCTCCATTCGATAAGGGATTGTCTCTTACAACACGTAAAATATGAAGTATATATATGCACGTTTAATTAGAATAAGGGGGAGAATATACTGGGAATTAAAATGGTCTAAACCTATAGTAGTGTTTTCATATATCACTCCCCCTCCTTGACCCTGTGCCTATTTCAGGAGACATTACTGCGATCCAATGCGACTACAGTTCTCCTTAACCTCAGTCTACTCTTACGACACCCACGGGAAGAGTTGGGGTGGTGACAAATCTTACTGTCATCTCGCGGTTTCGTGAACGTCACTTGCCAACTCGTGGTAAGCGCACTGAAATACGGAGGAAGAGGCATTCGAAACTACGGAGTGAATTATTAAGTAGGTATTACGTGTGGAGGTAGTGCGGTCTTGGGGGATTACGTATGTCAAAGGGTTATTTTGCACGAATTCTAAATTGTATATTTTACGCAGCATATGCTATGACACGTATACAAAATATAACAGAAATGGTGATCCGTTTAAGGGCCCATTCAGTATCGTATCTGATCGGGAAAAAGCTAACAGAAAAAAAACAAATAAATCTATCTAGTCGAGTCGGGGCAAAAACGGCGGCGTAAAAACATCGCATAAATATGTTTCTCCTACCTATTCCTAATCAGAATACGATATTAAATGTGCTCTTTAACAAATCTCCGCATTTTTCCCCATCTTGTATGATTAAGTAGTATTCTGCTTATACAAGATATACGAGTACATATTGGTAAAAAAAATTACATTATTAATTAAAGGCCTGTAATGAAAACAATTTTTCCTAATATCTTTTTTTTTTAATTCATAATATTAGATAGACGTTTGACCATGATCACTTACCTGCTAGTAAGTGATGATGTAGTCTACGGTGGAGCACGCTTACCTACGAGATACCTAGTAATCTGGACTTGAAACCTGTGTTACGAAGTTGAGTAACAAAACAACTTTTGGCATTGAAAAAGAGCGACAAATTCAAATTTTCTATGAACAGTCAACAATAAGAACCTATAACTTTTAAATTTGCCCCCATTTACTACTGCCGAATACCGAAGGTTGATGAACGAGGCACAGAGTATATCACATAGTTTGTACGACTAACTTTTGTAACACAATGCCGCGATCGTGATTTTTGTTTTGATAAGGCCTTAACTATGTACAATTTTTTTGCAAGCGACCCTTAAACAAATACCTACAGTCAGTAATTTGTTGGGTAAAAAAGAACGTTGAATTGAGAAGGGAAAATATGATGTGTCATCTGATACACGACGCGGGGATCTAATTGAAAAGATAATGGAGAAAAACAACGGAGAAAGGCCCAAGAGAGGAGCTCCTTACGCGAATAATAAACATTCGGGTCCGTAAACATTTTACACAAATGTCAACTTGTTTGTTGTATGAAAGATTTGGATAGCTACGACTCATTTCTGGCTTTAATTTATATATTTGAATATAACTTCTGAGAGGAAAAAAGGATTTGAGCGTTCGTGAAACATAATTTAATAACTACAAATATACACGTGAGCCAAAAGACGTCCACAGCTGAGCATAAGCCTTCTCGAAAATAAATATGTATACACGACCTTATAGATATTAGTAGTTCGGTTGCACGCATATACAGTGTGTTTCCATGACCCGGGCTTTTACGAAAATGGGTAATAATACGCATTACTAGCAATCGTTTTCAAGTATTAACATTCGACAAATAATTAAATTCACCGTACACTTAATTTTATTTCCTCCGAACGATCAATGTAACGCGTGTACTGCTTAGTTGTCAAACGTTGCGAGTGGCTGCGATCTGTCATTGACAAGTGCAAATTAACGATTAATTTGGAAGTACATTGCTTCTCAATTAACTTTTCTTAGAAACTTAATTGTTTTAAAAATTAGTATTTTGAATCGAATAATGTTCACGGTTTGGCTAGAAATCTGCATCGTCATTCCTCGGTTTCGGTAAAAGCCAGTATCATAGACACACACTGTATATTTTCCCTTGCCCGTCCCCGGCCAGCCGGCATGTTCCGGCGCCGCCGTGTGTACAGTTGCCGTCCCTATTAATTACCGGCGCCGCTTTGATACAACCCCCTCCCCTCTAACCCATCCCCCCTCCAAACCCCTCGCGGTTTCACAAACCGAATTATTCGGGATTACACGCGCCATCTGATGTAGGTGTTGATAGCGCTCTTTGAAGGCAGTCGCCAGAAATATCGGAGTGGACAGGGTGCTCAGAAATAACTGAGCAGGTCTTTATTAACACGGCGTTAGAGCACACATTCACATGTTTCAGCACCGTGGCCGCTCCGATATATATGATGACGTGTGCACCGAGTACTTCGTCACTACGTGTGAATACGAGAAGGTAGTTTCTGTGAAACCAAAGCCGTTCTAAACGCGCTATACAAAGGAGATTATAAGTTCACACAATTGGTTGTTGAACGTCAAGCGCTGAAGTTATACCGCTGTGCTGTGGTATCTCGAATGCCAATGAACTATTAGAAATCTACCTATTTGTACTTATCTTCGTTGGAATGTTGGAAAATTAATAATTTGTCATTGAAATTAAGAAACGATTTCAGTGCAGTTGTAAGTTCAGCAATTTTTACAACTGCATCACAGTATGTTACATAGTATAAAACATATTAAATAGTATAAAATACCAACACTGAAATCCAATATGGAAAAGGTAAATATACACATATCAATGCTCAAAACCTGAGACTCAGGTCCGGCGTGCCTAATGGATGATACCAATTTTGAAACTCCTATTGTAAATACATACGTAGGTGTGTTTTAGGACAGTGATGAAAACGTTTACCTTTCAATTATTTGGTTTAATGTATGTCATACTTAATATTATAGTTAAATGTGAAAGTCTTCCTGTCTATTACATCTTCACGTTATATAATCTCTGGGACCAATTTTGTTGACATTTGGTATGGAGATTATAAAACTAGTACAGTCAATTATAGGAATACGACGCCAGATTTTGAATATATCCGTGGCCTGCTTAACCAGTGATTCGAAGTCATGGAACGTGTAACATTATGTAGTTTGCCCGAACTTTTATTTCCCCTGAAAGACATTTTTCCGCGACCGTAAACTTTGTCCGGAGAACCCATAAGGCTTGGTGGAAATTGTTGGAAACCCTCAAAAATATTGTTAGAAAAGGGGCGTTTAGGGGAACGAGGATTGAGATAAATGATACATTTAGGGGTCAGGTAATCCGACTCATGAATAGGATTTGCTGATATTTTTTTACGGGCTTGGGATTCTGGGACGGTTAACAATTTTAAAATCGCTTCTTTAATAAACCTCCTCCTTATTTTCAATACAATTTGAAAGGGCTGCTATGTACCTAAATGTAACTAATAAAGTGGATATTGGATATGTTGGCCATAAAAACGTGTCTAGTTTAAACACCTTGTAATTATGAAGAGATGAATCCTTGTAATTATGAGAATAAGTTTGGTAGTTTATGGCAACATCAAGTCATCATCATCATCAGCCAATTGACGTCCACTGCTGGACATAGGCCTCCCCCAGAGAGTTCCACAAAGATCGGTCGTGAGCTGTCTGCATCCATTGGACACCCGCAACCTTTAGCAGGTCGTCACTCCATCTTGTGGGGGGGCCTTCCCACGCTGCGCCGTCCAGTGCGTGGTCGCCACTCGAGAACACGCCGACCCCACCGGTCATCGGTCTTCCGGGCAATATGGCCAGCCCACTGCCACTTCAACCTGGCGATTCTTCGGGCTATGTCAGTCACTTTCGTTCTTCTGCGGATCTCGTCATTCCTGATGCGATCTCGCAGAGAAACCCCGAGCATTGCCCTCTCCATCGCTCGTTGAGTGACTCTGAGCCTCCTAATGAGTCCCATAGTGAACGACCACGTTTCAGATCCGTAAGTAATCACTGGCAACACACACTGGTCGAAGACTTTCAACTTGAGACACTGCGGTATATTGGACGAGAAGATATTGCGTAGTCTCCCGAACGCCGCCCAACCAAGTCTGATTCGACGATTGATCTCCTTCTCGAAGTTGGACTTACCCAGCTGGACTGTTTGTCCCAGGTATACATATTCGTCAACAACTTCGAGTGTAGAGTTTCTAACTTTCACTGGAGTTGGTATCACATGGACGTTCGACATGATCTTCGTTTTGTCCATGTTCATCTTAAGACCAACATCTTCAGAGACTCTACTGAGATCATCGAGCATAGTACTTAAGTCCTCCATGGTCTCAGCCATGACTACTATATCGTCGGCAAACCGAAGGTGAGTGATGTACTCGCCATTGATGTTAATGCCATATCCCCTCCAGTCCAGAACCTTGAAAACATCTTCCAGTGCAGCGGTGAATAATATAGGAGAGATAACATCTCCTTGTCTTACTCCCCGCTGCAATGGAATTGGTTTCGAGTTCCGATCCTGGAGGCGAACTGACATATTGGCATTCTCGTACAGGCACTTCAGCACTTCAATGTACCGGTAGTCTACTTGGCACCGCTGGAAAGACTGTAGTACAGCCCACGTCTCGATCGAATCAAAGGCTTTTTCGTAGTCCACAAACGCTAAGCAGAGGGGCAAGTTATACTCCTCGGTCTTCTGTATAACTTGACGGAGCGTGTGTATGTGGTCTACGGTGCTGAAGCCTTTTCTGAAACCGGCTTGTTCAGGAGGCTGGAAGTCGTCGAGCCTGCGTGTGAGACGGTTTGTGTCAAGTCAAGGTGTTTGATATTTCCTTCGGATATAAATAGCAATGCACCGACGAGAAAATTCAAAAATTGAGAATATTTTCATAGAAAGTTGTTCTGCGAACATTTACTAGGCTTAGGGCTAATTTCTGTGGCAATCGTCAACTGTTGGGAGCGGAATAATTCTGAAACAGAAAGAAAATGTTCTCAATGTCAGGGTTAGCGATTGCAGTAGTATGTCCACTATGATTCGTGATGGTGCTGACCATCATCTTCACGGACAGTATCACGTCAATCATTAAGTCGTTTCTTACTCCTCCCACGGGAAGAATTGGGGTGGTGACAAATGTATTCTTACTGCTACCACACGGCGTGGCACGGTACGATATTCCAACATGGTGTTACAGAATATTGTTCGACTTGCGGAGCAGCTAGAAGTACCTAAGGGACCTTGTTATCGAGGTACTTACGTAAATCTAAAGTACTAACTTATATATATTACATAATGAGTTACGGAAACTGTCAATAGTTTCCGTAAATCAATGGGTAGTGACCCTGCATGCGAAACTGGAGGGGTTCGAATCCCGGAGGGCAGACATTTGTGTATTTATCACAAAAATATTATTTGCTGAGACGTCGGTCCTCAATCATAATCTTATAATTGTTTCCTATGTATTTAAGTATCAACTTATATGTATGTCTATGTATGTATTAGGAGAAAGGAGGATAAAACTGTACCTTCATTGTCTTTGATTCTATTGCAGGGTCCTTTAATGCTAAGTTTCATTAATAAATGCTCGATAATATAATGACAAAGAAAAAATAAAACAAAGACGACGCAATTTTTCCCTATATATCGACTTAACGTTGAATGGTCCGTAGTACCTTACTTCCCCATTTTTCACATAACTATATCGTCGCTTAGTAACCAAAATACAAGCCATAATTGAGTTTACTGTGATATTAGGTCGATTGAGGAAATAAGTAATGTTCTATCATATTTATTTTCATTTATAAATTATTCGTTGAAAGGTGATTCTTCAAGGAGCGTTTTAACCGCTCGGATTCGTCATAGTCGTCTCGCGATTATTACCAAAACGAAAGGACGAGTAGCAACAACATTGATTACGCGAAAATACAAATAATGAGTGATACTCGTAGTCTAAAATTGAATATGCCTGAAGACGATGTTGACGAATACCGAACTAAACCGGATTAAGAAATAGCCAAATATCGAAAGTGACCAATGAAAAATGGACGACAAAAGGAGAAAGGGGCGTATTTAAGAACTTGACAAAAAACGACTGAGACGAGCCAAGAGTATACCGATTACGCTAGACTAGGTATTGATAACGAAGTACGTTTACAAATAACAGTTAGTGTTATTTGTTGTAACAATACTTGTCGAGATGAGAATGACGAATTAAAAACGCCGTAAAACGCAGAATATTCGCCCTGAGATAAAGTTGACAAATCAGAAACGTTTAGTATATTCACGTGTTTCACTAGGATCGTGCAGTTCACAGTCGCTTCCCGGATTACACGCCGGTCCGGGCCGGACCGGGTCGGGCCGGGCCGTTTATAATCCCACCTAATCAAAGGCTCAGCTGTCTACCCCCGTCAAACGAGCAGTCAAACAAATCGAATTACGAGCCGTAACTTACCCGCGACGATTAATAATGACCGACAAGAGGTTTCACGGTCAAGAGCGTAAAATGTTTAGATGTTATTAAATATTACATGTCATATACCAAAGGAAAAAATACCGGAGTAGTTGGTAAACGGCGCAGGTGGGATTTGAACCCACGTCCTCAGCTTTTGCGGCTGATGCCTGAACCACTCGGCCACTTCAGCTTAGTAGACATCGGTCGAATTTCTCGGGTGTCAGCCTCTCAACACCGTCTCCAAATGACGGCGCAACGACCGTCCCACCATCGTGGGATGCGACATGCGACCCGGCCACAGCTGCAGTAGCGGAAACGCGGGAGCAGCCATACATACTCTAGGAGGAGTATCGTTTGTATATTCATTCATTCTCGGGTGCAATGAATGCAATAAGAAATTCAAATCACACCTCCGGCGTTGGTAAACTTCTGTATTTTTTCTTAGCCACATGACATCTACGAGTAATATTAACATTTATATACATAGTAGTGTCATTTGCTACTTAAAATAAAGTAACTCAAAAAATATTTAATAATATATCAATTTGAGTTGTTCCACAAAATATGTTCAATTCAGATGCTATAATATTTTAAACGAGCGAATGCTCATTCTATCCCCACTCTACGAAATTAGTTCGCTACACAAAACGTGATTCGTTGAAATTCGTTGATTTTGTACAGTGGGGGATAGAAGGACCTTTACAATTAAGTATGTTTTGTTTTCGTTTTTTACTGACAACTAAATGACACTACAGCTGATCATGCTAGGTACAGAAATAATGTTTGAAATTATGAAACAAACGATAGATTAATAGTTATTTATGTGGCTGGCGCATAATAAGAGGCATTAAACATGAGTGTGGTTTTATGAAACGAGCCGTAGGCGAGTTTCATAATAAGATCACACGAGTGTTTAATGCCTAATTATGTACAGTCACATACATAACTTTATCTACATCCATATCATTAGTTTAGAATGACAATTTACCTTTATTTTCATTGATATCCACTAAGTAATTACCTCTAAATATAAAAATTCAAATCAGTTGAAATCACTCAATATGAGTAAGGATATCCTACAATAAATATTTATTGAAAAAAAAACAACAAAAAGAAGTTGACTTCATAATGTTAAAATTAATATCATGACGACGATACTTTAATGTCAACATTATGATGCACTGTACTCTGCCTGTACTTTAATGTTAACATTATGATACAGCCACAGACACCCGCCTCTTAATATAGGTCATTACATTACCGCTTCTGAATACATAACAGGGAAATTATGATATTCCTGTAGATAAATGATAATTAAAAACTTAGATAGGTGGTAGGCAAAGGTAGGCTCTCCTATTAGCCTCCTTGTTTCTTTATCTGGTTTGCTAAATACGGAAGTCCAGTTGTAGGTTTGGTTCATTGGCAGTGAACTTAACTATTGCAGTTTGTCCTAAAGAGGAACCTCTGAAATGTGTCTCACTAGTAACGCCGTAGCTCGGAGCTAACCCAATGAACTCACCGAATGTAGGTCTTACTCTTAGTCGAGATATTTGCGCAAAGTGGCTTGGAATATACAGGGTGAAACATAAGTCGTGAACAGTAATACGTTTTTCTTGTAAATAATTAACAAGTGAATGCCTCACAAGTTACTTAAAAATGGACATGTTCTTTATTTGTTTTTGTATGTTCGGGGTTTATTCTAATTATTAACGTGATTTTATAAGAACTGATTGCTAAAAATTTTAATTCAATAATTTAAATTGTTTCTTCCAGTTGGAATCATTAATAGGGTGAAAATCTGAGCGTTTCAACCGCCTAATTTTGGTGGCATCATTTTCGTCGAAGTTTCTAAACGTCTCAATATTATACTTCATAATTTGTATAAGGTTTCCTTTACTTTCCAACTCATGGTACGACTTAGTTTATGAAACGGAGTGGAGTTAGACAAAACGTTCACGACTTATGTTCCACCCTGTATTCAAATTCAAAAAAATTCAAATTCAAAATTCTTTATTTTATAAGAAACAATGGGTACATGATTTATGGGATGGAGTCGCCCTGTAAGCAATAATACCTGTGTTGGGAGATTCCGCTCTTCCTAGGTTAACATTAAAGTATCAAATAGCAAAAGTATGCCTGTGGCGCGCGAAACAAGAAACCAGTGCGAAATAGTGTAACAAGCGATACAGCCCTAAATCATGAGACCATGGCTCTTATTTGTCTTAGAGTATGTTCGGGTTCGGAAACTGAAGGCAAGTGAGTATACGGGCGTGTTGCTGCCAGGCCCCTGTTTCACCATGGTGACGAGTACGACAATTGTAAAATTTACCGTTTCTCCCATTGCAGGCGTCCATAGACTACGGTTACCACTTATCATCGGAAGGGCCGTGTGCTTGCCTGCCATCAACATGAAATGTATTGCAAGAACTTTTAGGAATCAACAATAAATACCTACCAACTTTTTAGCGAAGCAAAATTACAATTTTCACAAAAAAATCCGACTCAGGCCGAATTTCTGGGCAAAAATGAAAATTGATCCAAGCCTTATTGTCACGACTTTCCAAAAGTAAAAAGAAGTTTATTAACGATATTATAACGTTATTAGTAATCATTTACGTTGGTGGCAAACAAGCACATAGACAGTCCAATAGTAAACGGTAGCTGTAGCCTACGAACGCCTGTGACATCAGTAACAGTGATATTTTACAATTGTCACACTTGGTCAAATGGAGCCAGACGTACTTCTTTACTTTCAGAACAGAGTCTACATGACACGTGTCCTTAGCAAACAAAATTCAAAGTTATCCAAAAAGTATCCGTCTGGGACTCGGTAGCAGAGTGGTAGGGGGGAAGTATGGGGAGAGTGGACCCTCGTCGCCCGCGGAATGTGCTTATTGGATCTGTCGTTTAAACAAAGAGCAACTGCCCGACTGAAGGTGTACCGAAGTATTTAGTAAATTGCGAAAGCAAAAGGGACAGTTCAAATAAACAGACGTGTCTTATGTGAAATACCTACTCCCTTATTCATAAACGTCTCCGTATTTTACCCATAAATAACTACTACTTTACTACTTTTTACTAAAACCAACGTCGTGGTTCCTAAGACAAGATTTCGCTAACTGTATGTGTTATGGTTCATATTTTAAAGACAAACGGGTCTTAGTTGGTAAACTTACGTTTAATTGTATCCTGACGTTTCGAGCATTTTGTTTAATTGTATCCTGCGTGACGTTATCTTATCTTATCTTATTGGCGGGGCCCTTACGGATACACTTCGACCCATTGGGATCTTTTGTGTAATTGCCCCTTGTTTCGCCTACCCCAGGGATTGTTCTATCGACTCAATATGTTTGGATGGACCCTAGCGGTAACGTTTTGACCTCCTTCGGTTCCAGATAATCAGTTCCGAAGTCTTTCATCCTTTGTCTGGCGAGGGCATGACATTCGCACATCAATTGTCTCTTCTTCCTCGCCACACATTCTTCAGTCTATGCTGTCAGAAAGACCCATTTTGGCCAAGAGAGTTTTGACCCCAAAGTGTCCCGTAAACACCCCCGTTACACTGCCTGATGTTACACCCGTGGTCGCAGGCAAACGTCAGTATATAATTTAACATAAGTTTACGCAATTAAGAACCGTTTGACTTTAAAATATGAGTGATAATCGTGAAAGTTTAAATCAATAAACCGTTATGGTTTCCAAAACCTCCATACTGACCTATTTGGATTGATCACCCTGTATACCACTTCCAAACATTTTGAAAACATTCTGCAACTTGCCACTTTTGACGCAAAGTGCATTAGGAGGGTACAGTCGCCATCAGATGTAAAGGAGCGACCACGATGCTTAAAAATGTCTGAACATGTACTCTGTGAGTAACCTGCGCTGATATATCTGATGGTGACTACATTTTAACGACAAAGGGGTCTTTTTAGAATTATAACTAACGTAAAACTCAAACATATTTAAATATTTATCTAACGGGTTACTCACGTTATTTAAGTCGATAATTGCTCGACATGTTTCGGCAAAAGCCGGTTGCACACCGTACACTCATAACACTCACTACGTCACTAGCTTTTCGAAAAAAGTGACAATGAGGGTAGTTCTTCCCCTTCACCGCCCCCGCCAGCGCTGCAGTGTTATTCACTAAGGAAACCGTCTTGCTGTCAGCGCTGTGTCAGCGCTGCGGTATTCACTAATGTACTTTAAACGACACTAGCGTTTGACGTTTAATGTACGAACTTAGTATTCTCTAATGAAAAACAGCGACGAACTCGCCCACAACCTCGCTCACAGCCTCGATTCCTAATGTCAAATTAAAACAGCTAGGATTTTAGACAAGGCTGTCTCGACGTCGAGCTCGTTGACGAACGCAGCGTCGAA
>JALPQI010012780.1:0-39649 GCA_025490895.1 Thaumatotibia leucotreta | reverse complement strand
CGGGATAAAAGATTTCCACTTGTATTAAATACAAGTTACAAGCTTTTAAGGAACGTGTTCTTTGAATCCCATACTTACTCGCCTCTTACAATTATAAATAAAACCCTTTTGTTTATCATTGATACTGAAAAAAGCTATTTTAAGGAAATGAGACCGCATCTGTATTTATATTCTATTAATAAAGGGTTTCAATAAAACTGGCACAATATTTAAATAAAAGGTACGCTAGGACGTTAACCTTCATATTTACCTCTGACGTAGGTACTGAAATAAACTTGTAATGAAAGTGCTTTAATTAGCAATCCCACTTTGTATATCAAGTTACATGTGGCATACCTATATTTCCCCGTGTTTACCAGAACAAAAGAGATGAGTTACATTGCAAACATTTGCTATCGTAAAAATACATTGTCTGTTTGTCGCTGCCTCCCCATGGCATGTCTTACTGCCGAACAATAAATTCTTTGCCCAAGAAAATTACATTTTATCAGCTTATATTGCGTTTTTCTTTCTATTATTTGGTTTAAAGGATTTCATTAATTTGAGGCAAATATCCAAATTGGACAGTGAAGGTTAATGACTATTTTGTTCATTATTAGAATTCAATGCTCGAAATGCACGAGAGAAGTAAGTATAATTCCATTTTTTATTTATTTTGTCGTAGGTACCTACCTAACATAATGAACGGAATGCACGAGAGGAAGTAGCACAATTAGCGACGTATTTTTAAGGCCAAATGAAGACAACTACGTTATTGACTTTAAGAATATTCGCAAAAAAAGTTTTAATATGTATTGTTAGTACATAAAAAGTTAATACCATTATTACACCTGTAATACAATTTTATTTTTATTTAATTATTTGTCGTAAATCTTACATTAATAAAAGTGCCCGTTTTAATTTCTTAACATCTTTCAAATAGGTATTTAGTTTACGTCCCAAACATGTGTTTATGATTTTAACTCTGAAACGGGGCGAAATCTAGAAAAGTGTTTAGGACATTTTAGTCCGTAAATAAGTAATCAAATATGATTAGGAATACACTGTTCCTGTGAGCACCTTGTATAATTAATTATCTTACGTTACATGAGGTGTGAAAAGTATATTTTATTTGCGTGGTTTTTTAAAATTGTAGTATTTACAAATATAACATTTTGAAGTCAATTTCCCGATTTATAAGATGTATATTTCGCAAGCGTAGGAATATTACAATCTAAATCACGCACAAGCGGGAGACGCGTTTAATGTGTATGGCGAATTTATTCACCCTCATCTATTACAGAAGCACAGAGAGACCAGAACAGTTAAAATCGGTCGCAAAAGGGATAACTTACACACATCAGCCTCACTCAGTCCACTGATAGACGTAGGCCTCTGCTATTAACTATTATGCGTATAAACTATAGGTACATGAGGAGGTAAATGCCCATATGCACAACGATGAATAGGCGGATTGGCGATAGCGGTAGTGTATCCACTACGATGATGCTGCTGCCCATTGAATATTCGTTTTCAATGAATCCCGATCGACTCTTATATAATACGACACCCACGGAAAGATTTGGGGAGGTGACAAAATGTATTCTTACTGCCGGGCCGTCACTACGCATTCAATATCGCTCTTCGATTACCTACAAATTACAGCTATGTAGCTGCCAGATATGTTAAATCCCTTTTTAATAAAATTAGATTATTTACTTGGTTGTATATTCAGTGATTTTGTCGGCGCAGATCACTTTCATACACATTGCCGTTTAAATTTAGTGTAGAACAAGAATGTTTAAAGTAAAGTTGAAATATCAACAGTAACAATATATTATGTAACTAAAGATATAATTATCGTATTATTATAGAGGTTAACATGGATTAGTATTAATGATAATACATACTATGACAACAATAATAATATAGATAGGGTGAATCTTTGTAGGGCTTGTAGAAGAGCAAAATCATATTAAGTAAAAAGTAAAATTACATCTGCATTTTGAGTCTCGCAAACACACGCTCTACTCGTATGTAATGTGGTGTCTGGTAGGTACTCGTAGTCTGTGTTCGTTGGTTAATTTTTCTTTGATTCTTATTGGGACGAGTATAAAGTCAACAACACAGTTCGTTTATTTTTATGTTAAGGACTAAATAAAATAGAAGATGTAAATTAGATTTGCAAGTCGTAAAAACATTGTATTTTAATACTCTTGTAAAATACTAAACTCATTAACTACTAAAACATCAATCTACTGGCTGTGCTTGCCCAAAGCGAAAGTATGAATTAAATTTTATGTACCGGTCAGCTGCCTCTCTACTTTATAGGCAGACGAAACATTGATATGTGAATCTACAATTCTGGCACCCTAGTGAAAAGGGGTATAAATCGAAATTTGCCACTTTACAGGAGAGCCAAAAAACGATTGGCGAAATGGTTAAAAATTACTGTGCCGAAATGGCTAAAGAATTAGAATAACTTTAAATGTACTTTGAGTAAATACAATGCGCTCTTTCACATGCCGTCATTGGTTTATGGCTAAAATCAATAGTTTAAAAAAAAATTGACTTGTACCCGCTGAAATAAATGCTATTTAGAAATATAACCTTAGTACCCCTTTTCACATATATTGGACATTAGTGAAAACGGGTATACATTTAACTTATTTTATAATAACTCTTTTTGTGATGTACTTTTACGAAAAAAAAATAGCTAAGTTTGTTTGCCAAGTTAATTTTAATGGTATAGCATATACGTATACAATATAATCCCAAAAAAAACGACTTATACCATTGTGCACAAAATATTAGTAACGTGTAAAAGGGAATATCAAGATTTATATTAATGACTTTATTCAATTGTATCCAAATTCTATGAAATAAGTTACAATAAAAATATTTATTTTTTCCATTTTTTATTAGAAATTATTTCCTTGAATTAAAAAAATATTACTTCTTTTCAACAGCCAAAACACAACGTATCATAAAATGAAATGTTTTTAAATTTCATAGTACCAAAAATACCATAATGTAGCATTTATTTATTATTATCACAATCGTATCATAATAATTTTTTTCTCATGCCTTATTTTGCTAACATGGTAGGTCTAGGTACTCGACAATAAACCTAAATAGTACAAATAGTCCTACTGTCCGAATTATGACCTTATGCCCTGGATGTCGTGCGCGTAGGTATGAATGGCAATTTTGTATCTTATCGAGTCACCTAAAATAACATACCATTGAAAATTGATATTTTATAAAAAAAACTATTGTCTATAGCCGTAATGTACATTACGGTACAACTGTGATTTAAAAATAAGTTCGAAATAAGCATAAATAAAGCGAAGCACATCCGAAGGGAGTGCTTAAAATCGACACGATTTACGAATTTCATTTTTGCATATGCATTGCGATACAACGTTTTTCAGTACAGATGGCCTTGCCAAGTTTTCAACCAGGCAAGATAATAAACAACTCCTCGCACTAGTGTGTAAAGAAGTTATTTCAGTTGTTTCGGATGATTAAGATTCCATACTGCAACGTCACTATTTACCTACGTTGCAGTACTCTGTATGGAATCTTAATAAACAGACTTTAATCGACGAGTATAAAAAGCCTGTCACTATATGTTCCATTGATTATAATTCTTATAAAAGTTGTATCGGTAAATATAGGTACGATCAACTTGAATTATTATGTTAATTATACATTAACTTTATTAATTTCGTTAGTAGACAATTTAAAAAAATATTGGGATTATATTGTTTTCATTATGTTAGCATTCGTAAAAAGTGGCCAGGCATGGTTTCCGGGTGGCTGTTTTGAATTGTTCTAATCACATGTTTTTGGAGTAATATAGATAGCCATAGAACAGCAGCAAATACTCGTATAAGGCTATATCGCGCTTTCTATATTACCGAGATCATTAAGTAAAATTGTTACTACAATTAAAAAAAAGTATTTGCGTTAAGTCATTTAACTGTCAACACAAACTAATATTACTAACATAGGTTTTAACAAATAAGCAGCAGAATTTAACAGCTTGAATTTGAAAAAAAAATTATTAACCACTAAGTAAATTCAATATTAAAAATTAACACTATTTTAAACATTGTGTATGTATAACGAAACTTAGTGTAAAAGGGTACAACTTACTACAAATCCGTCAATTGGGTATGTCAAGTTTTTTGAAGTGGTGTAAATTATATTTTATTTGGATGATAGGCTTCCTAAGGATCACGAAAAACCAGTTATTTTATTTTTGTAACTATTAATTTATTATTAATATTTTTTTAAGTTATCGTTTTGACATTTGTGAAGTTTTATGGCTCACAAGCTACACGACTTTTGCGCTACTGAAAAAAAAAAAAACACATGATGGTTGTCAAATATGTCACTGTCAAAAATAACTACGTCTTTCAACGGTTTTCTTCGTTCGATTGCATTTGGTGGTTTCAGTGATTTATAGAATATTTTTAACGACCTCAGCACGAATTTTGGACTCTTGATCTTGCCGCACTACTCCATGACCCCTGCACGATATTTTGGACAACGTTTGGATCTTCCTCTGACTACCTACGCTCTGCTTTTTGGACTACGTTTTCTTGCCTTTCTGACGACCCTGGTTTTGACTATTGGACTGCTTCACGTACATCTAGATACAATGAATAGTGATAGCAACCGAACCGTGACGGAGTATTACAGAGATATGCTCATGTGCTTCGTACCTAGCTGTAAGAAATACAGACGCGACTTTCCTGACTCAGCTTTTCTATGTGTACCAAAATGTTTACAACCAACTTGGTGTCACGCGTTGGATATAAATTGCCCGAAACGGACCCTATATGTTTGTGAAGAGCATTTCAATGTGAGTGTAGTGACTATTCTATATATCAAAATTATACTCACTCGTTTTTATTGTTATTATTAGTATGTGTTTTAAATATTTTTCATTTAAAAAAAGCATACTAACATATCATTAATTATTACTACAAAATATTTTTTTTTATGTTTTACAGATGGAAAAAGATTGCTACAAAAGCAATTCAGGAAAGTTACATCTGAAAAAGATAGCAAACCTAATAATAACTAGAACATATTTTGAAGATGAGACTGTAAGTATCAATCATTATTACTACTGTAGTAACTAAATAGATTTATCAATACATAGATGTAAGGAAATACATAGGTTGCGATGGTGGCCTGGTGGTCAGATGTAGGCCTTTCAATCTGGAGGTCCCCAATTCAAGCCCCAGTGTGTACTAATAAGTTATTTGGAAATTATGTATATAATATCATTAGATATTTACTAATTGACTTTCTCTCTTCAAGTATTATTTGGTTTTTTATAAATTTTTACTTCTTTACTTTCAGGATATTTTAACTGATGACACATTCAACTATACTGTTGTAAACAACAAGGAAACATCTATAACAATCACTCCAAAAACAGTAAGAAGTTTACATTTCTGAATTTAACTCTTCCGAAACCACAATTTTGAACAATGACCCAGAAACTAACAGAACCCACTAGGCAGGCAAGGACCCTACCTGGCGGGTACGCGGTGTCGAATGTGTTAATGGAAAAGTGCACACATATTCATGCCTTATATGGGTATCATCTATGGGTTGCTAATACTATGATAATAGTCTACAACACTAATAAAAACTGTTTTTATTTTTTCAGCGAGAAATGTCTACCCAGACCGACATCACTATGTCAAATAAATTTGTCATGGCCAAACCTTCAACAAGAAGTGTGCAAGTTTTAGCTGATATTAAGGAAGGAGCAAGTGTGGCAGAGAGTCAACCATCTTCATCAATTGCAAGCCGTTCACCAGCGTCCTCTCTGTATGAGCCCTCTAGTCCTTTCTCGTCTAGGTCAACTAAAGAACCCGAAAAAAAAGATCTATCAGGACGTACACATATTTTAAAAGTTATTAAGGAATACCCTAAAACGTACCTCGGGGTACCAAAAAACTATTATTGGTTTGTTGACCATCTTGCCCAAGAATGCAAATTGCCCTTTTTGCATATTATAATAACATTATTAAAATTAAAATTAAACGACACTTTACTAAGACTCGGCCATCAGTTTCAATTAAGTTCTGTGACAATACAAAATATACTACAAATAAGCATTCCACTTCTGGCAACTTACTTACAGATATATATTTACCTACCACACCCGTTGCTAATAAAGAGGGCCTTACCTCCAGTGTTTAAGATGAGGTATGCTAATGTTCAATGCATATTAGATTGTTTTGAAATTCAAATCGAAAAATCATCAGATGCTGTAAAACAATCAGGATCGTGGTCCCAGTATAAATCGGGCAATACTTTAAAATATTTGATTGCGTGTTGCCCGAACGGGTTCATCAGTTTTATCTCGAAAGGATTTGGCGGAAGGATTTCGGACAAAGCCATAACAGAGCATAGTGGCTTTGTCGATATCCTTCCTGCGGGGGCTGTGGTTTTAGCCGATCGAGGATTCAAAGGCATAGAAACTCTCCTTGCACAGAAACAAGTGAAACTTCTGCGGCCTCCAAGTGTTTCCTCGTCGGAAACGCCTACCAAAAAAGAAGTCATTCAAACAAAAATTATTGCTAGCTTGAGGATACACATAGAACGTGTCATAAGGAGAGTTAGAGAGTTTGCATTTTTGAAACCGCACTCAGTTATAAACCATAACCATGTGAGATTTGCAGATGAAGCTGTTGTTATAGCATGTGCTCTAATAAACCTGCAAAGTAATATAATAAAAATTCAATAATTTATCGTTTTGTTTTATTTTATAAACAACACAAGTAAGTTTTTTCTATAGTATAGATTAATATTAAAAATACAATCTTACCCTTACCCTGCGCTATCACATTTTTAGGGTTCCGCAGTAAACGAGCGAACAGCATAGCTCAGTGGCCGTTAGTACTAGAAATTTGCAATGTGGTACAGGTATACATATTAATTATGCTGACTATGTAGTGGAATAAAAAGTAAAAAAAAATTTTTTTCGGGTATCTCCCCTAACAGTTAAGCGTATTTGATTTTTTTATTTTTCGGTAATTCTAGTGTGGGGTATCGTTGAATAAGTCTTTCAAAAAGAATAAGGGTCCCAAAAGAAAGTTTTTTTCTAAAGTCATTATTTTCGGAGACAACTGCTTCAGGATAAAAAAAAATGTCTCCATGGATCCATAGGTTAAATCTAAACTTTCATATACAGATACAGTGCCAAGTAAGGGTTAAAAAAATATATACAATACCTACTTTAAAATAAACTATATCGAACACAATCGGCCCATAAATCCTACAATGAGCAGGAGCCGACAAGCTCTTGGGCGATTTATTTTAAAAATAATATGATTATTAAGGATACACAAATGTATTATTCGCCTTGAGGGACATATTAAGTCAAATTAATAAGTATGGTAGGATAGCTTTCTTAGCGCTTAGACTCCTACCAAAAAAAAAACTTAAATTACATTCCCTACACACATTCCCTATTGTGTAATAAAAAAGAACCAGGCATTGTATTTACAGTTATTGAAAAGGTTGCTGACACTAAGCAAAGAGTGGTTCGGAAAACAAGTAGCAGCACACGGTATGGTATATTTTAAAGTAACAGATTTTTTTAAAACAGTATTTATTTATTCTTATCAAGACTTTAAGATATTGCATTATGTAAAATTTTTGGGTAAACTATGTCTTTCCAAAATTCTTCTGCTTTATTTAATATGTTTTTAGCGTATGTGCTGTCAACGTCAACTCAAGTAATCAGTACTTTCTTGTTATTTTCAAAATCCGGATCAGCAATACAAAATGCACATTTTTTATGTCCGGTAGCAAGCATTTGGATTTGACATTGAGCCAAGAACTTTTCTTTTATTTTATTATTATTAATATAATTTTTTGTGGTTTTAACTTTACTTGGGCATTTTACTTCTATGATAAAATCATCAGTTACTCCATCTGGTGAAGCACCACAAAACAAGTTAATCAGCTCAAATCCACATTCATTGATTTTCACTCCCAATTTGTTTTCAATTTCCCTTATAACAGGTTTTTCAAGTGCCTTACCCCTTTTCATGGCTTTGTTGTCATACATTTTATAACCACCAAGAATTTGCTCCACAAGTGAGCCATCAGGTGTGTCACAATGACAAGCTTCATATATTTTTGAAGCTGTTATCCTACCCTGCCTTATGCTATGCCATAACTTAGATTCTGCTTGCTTTTTTGTGTTTTTTTGTATATCATCTTTTATATCTTGAGTCAATGATGCAGTCATGGTGTTTTTAAAATTGTCGTAAGTATGATCATCTGTTGTTGTTGTAAATTCAAATATCATGTCAAAAATACAATATTTTGACAATCCTTTGTCATAATCCGGTAAATAAGTTAGAATAAGTGAGTCCCCTATTTTTCTTTTCTTGCACTCCTCATAGAAGGCTTTAAGCTTCTCAGGTTCACTTGGTCCCAGTTCTACTCCTCTTTTTTTGGAAGGAAAAATATCCTTCGAACATAATGGTTGTGTTCCTTCCTTGGCCAGTCGAGGCTTAGTCCAATAGCATTCCACTGAAGTTGGTGATGGTTCAGTGGCTCTTATTAACAGCCAATACAACACCACCAATGTGTGTTTACATCCACCTGAAAATGAATACAGCAAAGAATTTATATTTAATTGAAAAAACAAATAAGGTTATGTTTTGAACATATAAAGTAGAATTTATTATTTAATTATTTATTTCCCACACATCAGTGAGGCACAGCCATGAGCCGCGAAAGCTGAGCACTTGGGTTCGATTCCCACCTCGGACGTTGATGATCTTGGTCAATTTTTTTTTGATATGTGACATCCAATATTTACAACATAAATTTTTAACCATTTTCATTGCTATATAGACATGAACCAAATATATGTCTTACCAGCTGATGCAGGACAACCATCACATGTTGTATCAATTATATTATTTTCTTTTTCATCAAGGTGAATCGCCACAAGATAATATTTATTTCGAATTTTATGCTCTGGAACAACTTTTGCCCTGAGAATGCATTCAGGGGTCTCTCTTTTTATTTCTACATATCCAACTGCATTTTCAACATAGCTGCTTCTTGATGCCCTAGAATGTTATGGAAATTAAAATTAAATTAAGCACCTACACTTAGGTAAACTTTACTATGCACAGAATTATAATTAGCCATTCACTCCTATTCCAGTAGAATTTCATTCCTGTGCCCGGAATAAGTCTTTTTTAGGGTTCCGTAGCCAAAATGGCAAAACGGAACCCTTATAGATTCGTCATGTCCGTCTGTCCGTCTGTCCGTCTGTCCGTCTGTCACAGCTGATTTACTCGGAAACTATGAATGCTACAGTAACGAAATTTGGTAAGGATATGTGTTGTATGAACCGCTACAGGATTATGATACTAAATTGTAAAAAAACCATTGGGGTGGGGGCCCTCCATACATATAACTGAGGGATAGAAAAAAAAATTTTGTTGTATATAAGCGTGTGGGGTATTAATAGAAAGGTCTTTGAAAATGATATGAAGGTTTATAAATCTTATCTTTATTTAAGCAAATCGTTTTCGAGATACCAGCTCTCAAAGTCTGAAAAATGTGTCCCCCCCCCCCCTCTATTTTTTAAACTACGCGATATAAAATTCTAAAAAAAATATATGTTAAGAACATGAATAATCTCTATCAACGATTTTTGATTGGATTAAATTATCTCCTATAGTTTTTGAGGTAGGTTGATTTAACTGTATTTTTTAAATAATAAATTGATAATGGTACGGAACCCTTCGCGCGCGAGTCCGACTCGCACTTGGCCGGTTTTTTTGATGATCAGCTCACCCAATCTACCACAGGAATGTTGGAGATTGTCCAGTATAATTTTATTGTGAAGGTGATGTTGTGACCATGCATGTGTAACAGTGTTTCTACTTGAACAACCATTGAATGTTATCAATGTTAACAACTTAATCCCGTTTTACACAAGGTTTGCTCGAAAACAGACTGAAATAGGTGAGAACGGACTATCATGCATTTCACCGGTACGTACAGGAGTGTTTTTGCGCCTCTCATTTCAGCAACATTGTGTTTGTCACTGGTGTGGAAATAATCTAAAATCATAACCATGTCCATATGTGGCAAGTTTCTTGAATCCGCTCGATCAAATCCGCTCATGTTAAAAATCAAACGGCAGTTGTTCAAAATCAAAGCGAGGGTCGTCAGAAAGGCTAGAAAACGTAGTCCAAAAAGCAGAGCGTAGGTAATCACAGGAAGATCCAAACG
Source organism: Thaumatotibia leucotreta (assembly GCA_025490895.1). NCBI lineage: Eukaryota > Metazoa > Arthropoda > Insecta > Lepidoptera > Tortricidae > Thaumatotibia > Thaumatotibia leucotreta. Next base: position 29,368 of record JALPQI010012780.1, on the reverse strand, counting down.
TTGTCCAAAATATCGTGCAGGGGTCATGGAGTAGTGCGGCAAGATCAAGAGTCCAAAATTCGTGCTGAGGTCGTTAAAAATATTCTATAAATCACTGAAACCACCAAATGCAATCGAACGAAGAAAACCGTTGAAAGACGTAGTTATTTTTGACAGTGACATATTTGACAACCATCATGTGTTTTTATTTTATTTTCAGTAGCGCAAAAGTCGTGTAGCTTGTGAGCCATAAAACTTCACAAATGTCAAAACGATAACTTAAAAAAATATTAATAATAAATTAATAGTTACAAAAATAAAATAACTGGTTTTTCGTGATCCTTAGGAAGCCTATCATCCAAATAAAATATAATTTACACCACTTCAAAAAACTTGACATACCCAATTTACTGATGTTAAATGTTAAGTAATATTTTTTTTTAGTGCAAACGGATATAATTCCCGCAAATGGATTGTATAACATGTAAAAAACTGTAGTTCTAAGTGATTAAAGTCGACTTGTACCCGTAACAACATAATTTTATTCGTGAATATGGATTTATGTCGAATTGTATCTCAAAAAATGTTTTTATTGTTCGTGTAAAGTGATTTAAATACACATGGATCCTCATCATCCGAGTGACCATCAAGAGAATATGAGTAGTTATAGCGTTACACATAACAAAAATCCAAACGCGTAAAACTTAGCTATACTAATACCTTTTGTAACTTTACAACGATATACTTTTTTTGTTAGTCAGAATTTATTTCAACTTATACCTGATACTGCATGGTCATTTGTGTTATTTATACCATATTACACGACCATAACTCTGTCAATTTATGTAATATCTTAAATCCTTTTACACCAACAGATGCCATTTTTTTTTGAAATTTTTTGGTATACTTAACTCAATTTGGCCAAAATTCGACTTATACCCCTTTTCACTAGGGTGCCAGAATTTTATTTTAGTGATGGCGAGTGAGTGGAACAGTGCTACGAATTTAGTTCTACCTGTCTCGCTCATCATACAGATTTAACTAAAACCAGAACAACGTACTATCCACCAGTTTTTACGTGGTTCTTAATAATGAAGTATGTTTGTAAGTCCTTTCTCTTTATTATTTTACATGGGTTTTTTCTGTACATTATATTAAGTACATATTTTTTAACTGGCAATGGAATAATCACCAAATGAAAAACCGAATTCTCCAAGATTGCATCAACGAACCTCGACTTAGTGCCAAGGGGACCATCTCGGAGTTATGTAGAAAAAAAAATCGATTCACGATTCTCGGAGATCTCGGATAGGTATTCCTACAAAAAAAAGCCAAATTAAGATTTTCCTCGTTTTTTGAAATCGGTTAAAAACACAGCCAATGTCACCAGATTGATTTAACTAACGACGGAACAACGCTACAGCAATTTTTGCTAAATAAGTATGTATGTATTTTCCCGTTACATAGACTTAGAAAAACGCTTATTATTCACAATTTAACAAAAACGTAGCGAACGTTTTAGTTGTATTGAAATTTTTGAAATACGGACCGATGACAAGCGGACAAATTGAAATCTTAATAGGTATGTAACAAGATTCAGTTGAGTTAGTTCGGATAATTCGAATTTTCGAAATACTCGAATATGGAAACTTAAAAAAACTTTCTTAGTTCATGCCTACATCCAATTCTATCCTCAAGACAAAAATGGGACTTTTTTTACTGAAATGTTCACATTTGATCATTAGTTTTAAGCACAAGCCCAATGTTTCACATGATTAATAAGTATGTAACCAGAAATACAATAATGATTAGAGCCGTTTCTATTCTGATAATTTCCTACAAAAACTGTTTCTAATAATGAATATTCAAAGTAGGTACACGGGCTGTATAGGTACAGTCTTCCCAACTTTCAGGAGCTAAGTTCCTAATGAGAAGCCTCTTAGCAAGCCGAGCGTTAAAGGCTGACGACCTTCCTTATTTGATTTAGCACATTTGCAGCCTCGTCAAGTGACAAAGGGATATGTCACATGTGCTAAGTAACACTGAAAGTATTAAGGAGATTCTATTTAACGCTTGAATAAAATATAACAAAATAATTGTAGCCGAAACCTTATACATGTTGTACTGATCTGCCCATGACCGTGCTGGCTGTAATATCTTTAATACAGTAGCAGGCTAAAATTGTATTCGAATCACTTCCTAAATACGTACACTCTGCGTTTAAAATATGTATGTGAAGATACAAAATACACTTTGGTATGTAAATCTTACCCAAGTGTTTTATTTTGTCTATCCCACTTACTATGTTGTTATCGGATTCTATTATGACCAAATAACAACATATCCAACCGACAGACGACCAGTGTCACACCGTAACTGTTGCTTTTGTACCTTTTTAGTACGGAACCCTACAAAACTGACATTTACCTTAATACGAAATACCTGGCCTCAGTTTTGATCGTTATACATTATGATGTGATTTGTGCATGTCTAAATTAAATAAAGTTTGAAAATGAATACCTACAGAAAGTAATACAGATATTTATGCCTGAGCAGTGGTGTAACTAGTAGGTAGTACTGTGGTGTAACTAGTTGGACTGGGATTTCAAATTTGTAGGTTCAAAAGAAACTTTAACCCTTTAACGGGATATAGGGTTGTCCGTTAAAGGGATATAGGGTTAAATAGTAGATTTTTCTTCTGCATACTAGACATCATTTCATCACTATACCAAAATAATACCTATTATACCTAAGTATGTGTTCAGTAAGTTTCTTACTGAACAAGAACCTAATAAACCACCTCGAAAAAAAGTTCACGAGTTCACTGTAGGTACTTACATAAATTGAGAGTTCAAAGCCCCCTCGTATCAATGTTTTGATTGAAAAACTTCAATGTCCCTGCGAAAACTTAGCACGAAATATTGTACCTACGCTTGTTTGCCGATGTTGATCGCCTTATATTTTTTGATCATCTTCTTATGGAGCTATCGTAGGACTCTAATAGTGTATGTAGCTGTAGGCATCGTTTTTTTAATCCTAACTTTCATGTTTTTTTGTAAGTTTATGCATATTATAAGTATAAATAAACAAGTTGTAAATATTCAGTATTTTTTTCCTAAAGAATATGATATTACATCAATTGGGCTTCTTTCTTTCTTCTAACAATAAATACGTATCTATTAATTTAAACATAATTATTCGGTACATGTGTAAATGTGGAGGCGAGAACCCGAGGCGGCGAGATACAATTTCGTTGATGAAATTTGTTATTTGTTCTATTATTCGTAACACAATATATTTTTCTACATTATCAAAGTTATTTTGAGGTTGATAAACTGAACACTTAAAGACATACAAAAGCAACAAAAACTAGAATGAATTTATTTTTAAATAGTCAATAAGTAGTACAGTCAGCAGCAGATATACCTGAGCGGGCAAGGTGTCCAAGAAGTCATGTACACTTAAATCGTCAGAAAAATATGAACATTCTAAGTTATCATTTTCACATACGCTTTCAGTTCGTCACATATATCTTAACATCCCAGTTTTTCTTTAACACGTATAATATTTTATACACGGTTATGTAATCAATCACAATGTCAATAACGGTTACAAAGTCAGTGGTAACTAAGCATTCAAATTTAAGCAGTTGTCATTAATATCTACACGCACTACCAATCACGTACGTCAACAGCCAGGGTGTCACCCGTTGCTTAGCAGTTGTTATTTCAATGGTAACTAAGCACCAACATTTTATGTGAATAACTTTCAATACTGCAACAGTTACGAGTTTATGATAATCCCATCAAATAAATTACATGTAAAAAGGTGCAAGTTTCTCGCAACGCAGTTCTTGAAAGTACTGCAAAAAGTCCTTTTACTTACGGTTACGGACGGTTTTTTTTAGTTAGTGCAGTCGACAACACACCTGTCTATACACCCCAAGTTCCAAAAATAAGTATACAGGACTTTATTGTCTGAACACTAAAGCCGTGTATACATATATTTGACACTTTGGGTGTATATAGACAGCTGTGTTGTCGACTGTACCAGGGGTGTCAATAGAACTCGTTTTAGAAACTGTAGAGGAACATTTTTTTATAGTTATCAATACAGACAGACTACCTAAGCCAAATTAGCTCCAGAAAATTAGATAAAATATGGCCGTATCAATAAAAGGTATCTGTATTTCTTTATTATAAAGAAAGACTTGGCCATCGCCCACAACAAGGTAGGCATATTTTTTGTGATATTCATAATTATACTCGTTTTGGACTAATTCGCATAAGTGGAATACGAATTTAGGGTCCATTTAAGAAACTTGGATTCTACGTCTAAAAATTTGGGTCAGATTACTTTGCCTATCATGTGAATAAAATATTGCAAAGTTGAACGTTTGCCGTTGGTGTTGTGAATAAACTTTTTTCCGTTCGTGGTTAGCTGTCGTGCTTGTAACAAAGTTTTCAATCATACGCATAGATACCTAAAACATTTTTACACATTTTATCGAAATCAGTGCACTTTTTGCCCAATAGTTTACTACGACAACAAAACACGTGAGTTATAGTACCTCCTTTGATAATGAAGAACGAGTAGGTATCTCATGTCATGAATATGACTAAGTGGCAACCTAAAGAACGTAATATATTTGAAAACGATAGGTTTTTAATTTATTTGTCAATGTCTCCCGTTTTCTGTTGAACTGATTAATATAGTATAGCGTTTAAACCATGCTTCGAATAAACCAACAAAATAAACGGGCCAAGAGCATGTCAGGCCATGCTCAGTGTAGGGTTTCGTAGGTAGGTCATAAATATCTTAACGCGGATTTCATAGTAAGATACGACGTTTCGAAAAATGTTTCAGAGACTTTTCTCGGACTCCTTGTAACTTTTTTTTGTTTGTGTGGTACCTACAGGATCATGGCGTTCAGCCACACTAAAATGTGACTTCTGCTGCCTTTAAAATAGACCAATGAGAACGCATTATTTATAAAAATCGATACGCATGATGAAAGTCTGGAAAGTCAAATCAGCATCTTTTTTCGAATTGTCAAAACGATCACCACTATGGAATTTTATATGAAATACTCAAAAGTGACGTCACGTTTGAGTACTGCCAAATGACCAACTCTTTTAAGTTCTTTTCAATTTATTAAATAGACGTTTTGTACAAAAAATACTGCAAACCACGTCTAAGTAAGAATTTTTTCGTATATTATGTCGTGCATAATGTTAAATAATTTATTATTTTAATTTATTATTCCGACAGATTAAATATAAAATACATTGCACTGCGATCTCTTTAGTGTATTAAGACTTTAATGCAGCGTTTTTATTTTTTTATATGTTTTGAAGAAGGAACTAGTTTAAAAAAAACCGGCCAAGAGCATGTCGGGCCATGCTCAGGGTAAGGTCCGTAGCAGTGGTCGGATATCCCGGTGCAACAAGGGGTGAATGACCTCAAACATTATACTAATATGGATATACCACGGGATTCCACAAAATTACATCCAGTAAAGTTTAGTAATATTTCGTAACGCAAAATAAGTGCATGTACATACAAGCGTTTATTATTATGCGATTTCGACAATTATTTTAAAAGATAGGTTATAAATTTTGTTTAATATTGACCTTAGTACCAAATAGCCTTTTGGTATGAATATTCTTAAATAAAAGAGTTTAGCTTTAAAAATAGAAGCTTTTTACTAAGGCACAATAGGGTCCACTTCTAGAAATTGCGAACGTAAAAAAAAACAGAAATATCATATAATACACGATTATTCTTCTTATCGCCAGGTTGAAGTGGCAGTGGGCTGGCCATATTGCCCGGAGGACCGATGACCGGTGGGGTCGGCGTGTTCTCGAGTGGCGACCACGCACTGGACGGCGCAGCGTGGGAAGGCCCCCCACAAGATGGAGCGACGACCTGGTAAAGGTTGCGGGTGTCCAATGGATGCGGACAGCTCACGACCGATCTTTGTGGAACTCTCTGGGGGAGGCCTATGTCCAGCAGTGGACGTCAATTGGCTGATGATAATGATGATGATGACACGATTATTTTAATCCGTGATCAGGATTAAAACAATATCCATACCCAGCCTAAATTAAACATTTTAGGTGAGGTCTCCCGCGGATACCACAAAATTGTATTAATTTAAAATTAAAGAAAAATTGTATCCAATAACCAACTGAATGGTACATGGTCTTCTTGAGGTCATCAATTACTAAGTTAGAAAAAATATACCTGGTTACGGATTAAACATCCTCGTGTATGTAACATAAAATCAAACATTTTTAAGCATGAAGACTTGACACACCTATGCAGACACATTAGAGTAAATATATGTATTTTAGGAAAGAATTATGGCTTACTAGGTTCTATAAAGTTAAAATAGCATATAATTATTTTCTCTAGATTCTCTATTTTCAATCGATTCCTTTTCAGATTTAAAATCCATTTGTATGCCGAAAAAGTCCTTTCCACTTCTACGGATGTCAGTGGAGCAAATTTGTAAAGAGACACTTCAGAATTAAAAGAGTTCGTGATCCTGAGTCGAACAAGCCCATACTTGTCCGAATAAAAAAAAAAGTATTTTGAACAACGGTTTGTGAAAACGCCCAAAGATTTCGTGTATGTTCGCAATTTGAGCTGCCTTTTTAAGTATACCTATCAGATCTATATTTTTTTTTCAAACTAAACCCGGGAATTTAGGTCATGTCCATATTAACTTTTCTATTTGGTATCCCCTGGTGTTGCACCGGGATATCCGACCACTGGTCCGTAGTTATTCAAAAACGGCTGGACCGATTATGTTCGAAATTGTTTTATTTTAAAGTATTCTATAAGCCCACTATTCATGATTTTTTTCATATTTTTTGGACTTACGGATCAAAAGTTAGAGGGAGGGGACAACATTTTTTTTTCTGGAGCGATTATCTCTAAAAATATTGACTTTAGAAAAAAAAATCTGTTAAAACCCTTAGTGTAAGGCCTGAGTGGCGAGCGTCGAGCGGCGCGTCCGGCGGGGCGGGCAGCGACGCGTCGAGCGTCCAAGGGATTTTACCAGCGTGCACTCAGGCCACGCACATACGATTATTATTTTTAAGAGACCTATTCAATGATACACCACACTATAGGATTACAGCAAATAAAAAAAAAACATCCTCACTTCACCAGTTGGATTAATATGTATGTATATCTGTACCAAATTGCAGTTTTCTAGTATTAACGGCCACTGAGCTATGCTGCGGACAGACGGACAGACGGACATGGCGAAACTATAAGGGTTCCGTTTTTGCCATTTTGGCTACGGAACCCTTAAAAGGAGAAAATTATTGAGTTGAAGAATGCTGGTTTGCGTGTCACTGATATTTCGGATGAATTGGGCATATCGGTAAGTATTTGCAACCAATTTGGCTCACGTTGCTCAATACGATTAACTGAATGCAATTAATGGTTTACATAGTTTTCATTTTATTATTCTTTTTTAGAGGAATACTGTATATCTTTGGCTGGAAAAATGGCAATACGAAAGGAATTTAAATTGCCACGTTACTACAGGCCGCGTTACTACGTATTTTTAAGACAATAAGAGCGTGTTAAGGTCATCATTGTGAACACTTTGGGCGTTAAGGAACTTCTGATGCTGACTGTACTTATATGAAATCCCATTACTGTCAACTTAAACGAGTTTGCGCACGGACGTTTTAAGTAATCTTCTATAAAGTTATTTCGTTTTGGTTGTGAAAAAGTGACTTATGAAACTTGGTTTTATCAAAAATTTGTCCATAAAGTGTACATCTAACTGTTTATAATAAAATTTAGTGTTTGGTGTTAATAATAAGGTCAAAAACAGTAAAAATATTGAGTGTTTGGTGCGAACGCGTAAGCGTATTCGAAATCGGCGGCGCTTAGAACCTTTTTCTCGCGGGGATAATAATTATTCTCTCAGTGTATGCTACTAGAGTGCAATCTTATTTTGTACCGCGCGAGTTGTTTACCCTCAAGATACCTATTACCTACCCACTAAACATATTCAGATCTAGGTTCCATTCATATAAATTAATAAAAAAAATAACTATGGCCGGCTCTAAGATAGTTTGTTGCGAGAATATTGACGCAGATGAGGACGTGGTGAATTGCGCAACGTGTGACAAGGGCTATCACCTAGCATGTTTGGCCTCAGCCCTAAATCAGGATCTAGCAATAGTTAGTCTTCCGACAGACTGGTCGTGTTCTTTGTGCACCTGCAATAGGGGCAGGCAAGGCAGGAAAGAGAACTCTGTTATACGTCAAAATTCGCTTACGAGACGAAACAAACGAGTTGCTCCGAACTCTCCCCCGGCATGCACTAAGGAGTCGGTTTCGAAGGAGGAGGTCCGGGAAGTCGTAGAAGATGTCCTAAATGCTCAAATGTCAACTTTAAGTAAGCAAATTGGCGATCAATTGAAGGGATTTATAACCAACGAGCTACGTCCAATCAGGGCCGAAATACAAGAAATGAGAACCTCCTTGGATTTCATGAACGCACAGTACGAAGATATTACCCGGGATCAAAACTCAATGAGGGACACTTTATCATGTATTCAAAAAGAGAATGATGTTTTAAAAAATACAGTTCGTGAACTTACATCCAAGGTAAACGATTTGGAGCAGCAATCCCGAGCCTGTAATGTTGAGATACAGTGTGTCCCGGAAAGAAAGTCAGAAAATATAAAAGAGCTGGTTTTGAAATTAAACACGGCGATCAGTGGCAAAATAAAAAATGAAAATATAGTAAACTTTACACGCACTGCCAAAAAAAATCCTAGTAGCCAGCGCCCCCGCACTATTATTGTGCAGTTCAATGTCCAAACTGCTCGTGATCAATTTTTGGCGGACGTCATTAAATTTAATAAATCACACCCGAATGACAAATTGAACAGCACACACCTTGGACTTGCAGAGAAAACTCCCATATATGTGTCTGAACATCTGTCGAATGTAAACAAAACACTTCACGCCGCCGCTAGACTTAGAGCTAAGGACTTGCATTACAAACACGTTTGGACCCGAAATGGACGCATTTATATGAGAAAAGACGATGAATCGGAGTACAAGTGGATTAAAGATGTCCAAACGCTTAATAATTTGAGTTAAGTTTAGTTTAAGTACATAATATCATAGCTTTCTAGCACGTATTATTTTCTTTTATGTATCAAATTCAAATCATTAAAAGTTTATTACCAAAATACCCGTGGCCTCAGAACAAAAACCCTGGCCTTTTATAGAAATTTAAGTTGTTGTTATTATGATGTTATTATCCTTACGGAAACATGGTTACATAATGGTGTTTTTAGTAGCGAATTGTTCGATGATAGGTATGTAGTATATAGAAAAGATAGGGAGTCTGCACGCTTCCGCCTTGGGAATGAAGGTGGCGGTGTGTTGATAGCCGTTTCAAAAATGATTAACTCTAGACGCATGAGTAATTGGGAGAGCGATTGTGAAGACTTGTGGGTTACTTTGGAATTGCCGGGGGCGGGAGCGTGCCGGACTATGACCATATGTGCTGTGTATTTGCAATCACCTGTAAGGCGATCCATGTTGGAACACTTTATTGATAACTGTAATAAAAACCTTGAAGAATGTAACTACCCATTATGTATTATTGGTGACTTTAACCTGAGTTGTCTTAACTGGTCTCAAATCTATTCTAAATCGAATACAACACAGGTTAGCGGAATCTCGGCCATGGGTCAGTTAGTAATAGATTTTTCTTACCTTAACGGCCTGAAGCAACATAATAACGTTCCTAATAGTCAAAATAAAATCCTTGATTTAGTATTTACCAGCATTTCAGACTGTGCAGTCAATCTGGCTGACGATGTATTAAGTAAAATTGACCCTTATCACCCACCCATTTATATTAAACTCGATTTCAAAGAAAAAACTTACGTTAGTCCTAAAAAAAACAATCTTGTGCCTAATTTTTATGCAGCAGACTACGATAAAATTATTGAATATTTAAATGAGCAAAATTGGAATGAAACATTTAGTGACGAACTTAATATAGATGAAATCGTATATGAGTTTTATGAAATTATAAAAGCAGCAATAATAAAATTTGTTCCCTTAGTCAATAAATCAAATAAAAAAAAATATCCTGCATGGTTTTCGATGCCTTTGATTAGGATGCTTAAGGAAAAAAACGCAGTTAGAAATCGCTTTAAAAAATATAAGAACCCTTTAGATAAGATATCACTCAATATACTGAAGAAAAGAAGTGAAAAATTAAAAGTAAACTGTTATCACGCATACATTGAAAAACTTGAAGATCAACTGCAGGTTAATAGCAAATACTTTTGGTCTTTTATTAAAAATAAACGTGGCGGTTCAAGTACGTACCCGGCCACGATGACTAATGGATCTATTGTTGCATCTAATGGACCGCAGATTTGCAACTTATTTGCCTCACAGTTCTCCTCAGTTTACTGCCATACAAATGTTGAAGTTCAGTGTGAGCTCAATGATCTGAATCCAGGTCAGTTTTTGGGGTCGGTTTTTATAGACCACGATTCTTTATTAAAAAAGTTAAAAACTTTGGATATACATAAAGGTTCTGGACCGGATGGGATACCTCCATTATTTATTGTTAAATGTGCACGTAGCTTAGTGACACCCTTGCAGATTATTTACAATAAATCATTAACTTCGGGTGAATTTCCGTCTGAATGGAAACTCGCAAAAGTTGTCCCAATTTATAAATCGGACGATAACACATTGGTTTCTAATTATCGACCAATTTCGATACTGTCCACTTTTGCAAAGGTGTTTGAGTCCTTGGTATGTCCGTTCATTGATTTACACTTCAGGCAAATAATATCTAGCCACCAGCATGGTTTTGTCAGGGCTAGGTCTACTTGTACTAACTTAACGTCTTTTACTGAGTATATCATTGAGGCTATTGATGATCATAAGCAAATAGATGTAATATACACCGACTTTAGCAAAGCGTTTGATCGCGTATCTCACCATATTCTTTACCAAAAGCTTGTCTCTTTGGGATACTCAGGGTCTCTTCTGTCTTGGCTAAGATCCTATTTGTACAAGAGAGCCTTCTTTGTAGTAATCAATGGTCATCGTTCTGAAATGCACGACATTATTTCTGGAGTTCCACAGGGGTCTCATGTAGGACCTATCTTATTTAATATTTTTATTAATGATATTCAGGAATGCTTTGTGAATTCCTGCCCTTTCTTATATGCTGACGATTTAAAATTTGCTAGGCCAATTATTAATGATAGTGACGTGCTACTATTACAGGACGACCTAAATAGAGTAACTCAGTGGTGTGCTAAGAATGGAATGCATTTGAACATCAAGAAATGCACACACATAAAATTTACCAGAAATTCGCACTGCATAAAGTCGTCTTATCATGTCGCCGGGGAATATCTCAGTGAAGTCGATCAAATCAAAGATCTGGGAGTTATCTTCGACAAAAAGATGACCTTCTTGCCTCACATAGATGTAACTATTAAAAGAGCTTCTAAAATGCTAGGATTCATAATAAGATCAGGTAAACAGTTTAAAAAAAAGAGTACTAAAATCCTTCTTTACAACTGTTTTGTTCGTAATATTTTAGAATACTGTAGTACGGTCTGGCGGCCACACTATTCAACGCATTGTCTTAGAATAGAGAGAGTACAGAAGAGATTTCTTTGGCATTTATCTAGTCATACAAACCTCGCGGGAAAATACACTGCTTATTCAGAAAGACTACAGTACTTCCAAATGACCACTCTCGAGAAGCGTAGAGACTTGCTAGATCTCCTATTTTTGTACAAACTCCTAAATAATTACATAGATTCCCCTCAAATATTACAAAAAATTCGATTCCGTGTTCCCTATAAATACCCCAGAAACATCATAGATCCACTTTCCCCGATTTTTAGGAAAACCGTTTTAGGCGCTAATTCACCCATACCACGCATGTGTAGACTTTTAAATAAGCACAGCCACTGCTGTGATATTAATTTTGACCCATTGCCCAGGTTCCGTAAGTCATTAATGAGCGTCTTAGTTTCTTAGTTTTTAGTTATTCTAACCATATTTACCTACTATTGTTGCAGTGTCTTCTTTTGAATGCCGTGTTTACCTATTATTAGTTATGCATCACTAAATGTTTTGTTAGTATGTAATTAATTATACACGCAAATGATGTAATAGCTGTTGGTAGACCTTAATAAATAAAATAAAAAAAATAAAAATAAAATAAAATTACATAAATCAAGATCACTCTTCGCATCGTATACCTATGCAATATTTCCGGACCTAATAATTATGAATATGACGTCAGTAACGTCAATATTTCATTGCAAGTTTGAGAAAAATAAAATTAAATTAAACAGATAACAACATAAAACATTTTATTTTCAAAAATTGAATGTTTCATACAAGCTTTTTTCGCTGGAGGAGCGTTGATGGCCCACCGGTAAGGCTTTCATTCCGAAGGTCGTGGGCTCAAATCCTGTCGGCTCGTACCAATGAGTTTTCGGAACTTATGTACCTATGTACGAAATATCATTTGACATTATTTACCAGTTGCTTTTCGGTGAAGGAGAACATCGTGAGGAAACCGGACTAATCCCAATAAGGCTTAGTATACCCTCTGGGTTGAAAGGTCAAATAGCAGTCGCTTTCGTAAAAATCTAGCACCTACGCCAAATCTTGGGACTAGTTTGTCAAAGCGGGCCCTAGGCTCTCTGGCCGTGGCAGAAGCCGGGGTAACGAAAAAGCAGGAAGAAGAAGACAAACTATTGTTGCTGACTGTGTTTTACTTCCCACGACCAACTTACACATATCGAGACGATTCTAAGAAACCCAAACACAATGGGGTTTGGTTGTTTCATCTTGGTTTCATCACAAAGTTCCTATGGCTACCTTCCAGTTCCACCATCAGATCAGCTCTTTGTCATAATAATATTGCATTGTCATCAAATTTAAACAGCTCAATCTAAAATCGGGAAATGGTTCAAATTAAACTTGCAAGATTCAATTATAGACAACGGAACTGAAAACTAAGTTGAAACTAAATTCTAAAAGCAGCAAATTGACTAAGAAGCACCTGTCAAATGATTGAAGAGAAAAATGTGAGATAGATGTATGTGATGACAAGACTGCACTGCTTTCGATGATTGTCAAAACAGTTACTTAAAATTAGTATAGCTATTTTTCAATCAATATTCAACCATATTTGTACCATACAACGTCTATTTTTCCTTCTTGTTCAGATATATTAGTCTTGTTGACTGCTTAGATACCAGTGGTTTTTTAACAGCTGAGGTATCAATGATTTGTCGTATGTTAAGAAATTAATGAAAATCGACTGTTAAGATATTTGTGACTTGTTAAACGCTCACGAGTAAATACTATCATGACAGTCAACAACTTTTTGAAAGTTTAAATGTTAACCTCTCTTTGGACACCTGGAGTGTATAGTGACTTCTGCTGCTGACTATACGTATTCTCTAGTTGTTCCCTAAACCAGCATTCCGTTCGTAAATAGTACCCAATTTTCTCTTTTCGAAATAATGACCCCGATTTTAAAATATTAATACTGTTTTTTTTTTCATTTTGGAATTCTCCATCGATTGCGTTATGTTTCATTTTGTTCGAATTTGATTTTAGTTCTTATAAAATTTTATTAAGAGTAAGGTAAGGTGGGGTAAGATGAAAAGGGTTTTTCAAAAGGGGTACGACAAAAAATCGTCCTTCTGGCACAGTATTAACGATGACTTTCTGTCTTACCCCCTCAAAAAAACCTTTTCATCTTACCCCACCTTACCTTACCATTAAATAAATGCAGTAGTATCCGTGTACAAATTATCATATAATCTACAAATTATTTTGATGGTTGTAAATTATAACATTTTGCTGGATGTAACTGTAGTTGGCAAAATTTAAAGCTTCGAATAGTATCGTTAGTAGGTCGATCTATTATTGACTGGATATAAGTGGTCTATCTTTGTCTGTAGGGTAATAGGTACTTTCCGCCCTCTGCAGGTGTGGTTTAATTTTAAAACATTCCTTAAACAAATATCTACAGTAACATTTACTACACGCATAAAGTCAGTATTTAGTTGCCAAATTAAGATCAATGATAAAACATCACCTACGTCTATCATATTAACAGAATCCAAAAAACGCAGAGAATAAAAACTATGGTTTTTATTCTCTGCGTACGACGTGTGGTGTATATAGCATAAAACATAATAATTAATTATCATTATCATATATTAATGGCGCAATTAAATACCGATTTCAATAGCATTATCTCAAGCTAAAGTGAATCAGTCATTATGAATACCTACACAGTATACACCATCGTCCATTTTTGGTACCTTTTCCGATCCTAACATAAGGATCGCACGCAGAGCTATTCTACAACGCCTAACAACGGCATCATTTTCAATAACCACTCAAAAATGGTCTTCATTCAAGCATCATTTGCACAAATTTCGTGGTCAATATATAAGCGATGCGACGCACTCAGAATCGAGATAGATGATTCATGAATTAGGGAGCTGGGTTCGCCCTTGAAGCGATGCAATGTATTATGTATATTTCCGATGCCGTAAACAGAATTTCTAATAAAACCCGTCGTAAAGGGTAAAGGGTCACAAATATAGGAACACAGATACTCGAAATACTTACGCTTTCCTACATAGAAATCATATTTACTATTAGAACCCCAAAACTTTTCAATGCCCTGTAACACCACTGTTAATTTTATTATTTTAAACTTGATAAGGTAAGGTACCTAAGTACATTTAAAGTTAAGTATTTTAATGGAACGGGGAAGGGTCAGCTTTTCGCGTAAACTAGACAATGAAGCGAATCTATTCGAAAAAAAATTAACTCTCTGATTAGAATCGTTGTGCTAACTAGAAAGGGAAAATTATTTCCACCACCTTTCTAGTTTTTACACCGATCTGACCCCTAAATTTTAAGTTATTGTGGTATTTCCCCCTTCACGAGCCTGTAAGATTCGTACACTAGACATATCTTTACTTCTCTAAGAAGTAACTATATGAAACCGTTCATGTCCATTACCCGTTGACATACATTGAAAACGATCTCCATAGCCACTTAGGTTTTCTCAAGTGTTTTATTAGCGTAGTACAGATGCGGTAAGTGGGCCAAGGTCGACCGTAAAGATTTAATGACCTGCATGGGCCTTGTTTATTTAGGAAGGGCTGACGTTTCGTTTGTTCATGTTAAGAATTTCAGTGGAGTGCTAATGTGAATTATGGGGTATTAAGCAACTAATGAAGGGTGCCACACCACTCAAGCTAGATAAAATATAATGTATACTCAAATAAATTTGCCACGTTGATAGTAAAATAAGCATTTGTGTGTTAAATATACAAATTATTACTGTATGCGTAAAATGGGCCATCAAATTTTGGTTCAAGTTTAGCACATTATTGTGGCACGCAAAGGACTCTTCATTTAAAGCATTTATTTTTATTTTTGAATGGTTATTTTAACTTTCATTGTTTATGATTTTGACGATTTACATCATTTATAGCATTCCAGTGTAGGTAATAATGTCCAAGTATGTAACTTTTCTTATTTTTTATCGTTTTGTGCTATATCTTTGCTGTTACCTCGCTTTGGCACAACTTATTACGTACCTACTTTAATGCTATTTTATGGCATCAAAAGGTTATGCGTTATGCTGATAATACATTATTAATACAGGATGGTTTTTGGGTCGTGTACAGTGAACAAGATACAAGAACCTATTGTCAGGTTCGATTTATGAAAAACTTGATAGCGACTGGCGAGTCATATTGGCTGATATAACTTAATGTTTACTCTTTTATTTTTTATTGTTTTTTATGGTTTCTCATATATATTGTTGTCGTATCTATCAGTTATATTTAAATTTTGAGTGTCCTTTCCTCTCCCATGTATGATTATATTTGTTATATTATTATGTTTGCATTTATTTCTTGTTCTTTTAATTGTTTGTATTTATTTTATATCCTATTACTTTCTATTATCGTATTGTACACGTAGCCATTATACCTACATTTTTCGCCCGTTTTCATTATCTCCTCTCATCTACTCAAAAGTTAACCTGAAGAGATCCCTTGAAGGGGTAAGTTCGCTTTTATGTAGGTATATGAATTTAATGTTTTGTTTCTGTACAATAAAGATTTGACTACTACTTTACTACTACTTTTTTGGGATACCTCTCCTAATAGTAAAGTGGAAATTATTTTTTATTACTAACGTTAAAATATATCTGCGAACGTGTATCACGATAGTATTAAATACCTACATCAAATTCTGTGTAAAGGCAGTCATATCTGTTTACTTTTTTTTTATTTTACTGACGAATGGTTTACGCTAGGGCTTCAAGTATAAAAATTAGTACTTTATCTAAACAACAAATAGCAATCTAAATATAGACAATTTCCACAAACTAGGGCTGAAAGGTATCTTTTAAATGGGGTCCCTACCCAGTAAAATACTCCCTAGGCCGAACCGAATCCATTAAAAGGTTACAAAACAATTGTTATGTTGCTCTGAGGGGCTTTTACATGGTCCGTTATATTTCCATAACGATGTCATTTGTATTCAAACGCTTAATTGAAAGTTGTGGCCTGTATTACCTATATATCGAGTGGTATAGGACCTGAAGGTCATAGACACGTGATAAAGATAAAGCAGGAATTTGTAATCTTTTTTTAACGATTAAATTAGAAATACTAAATGAGTTGTCCCTAATACACTCTGACCAACCTGAAGGAGGCATTCAAAAACTATAAGCACGAAGCTGCACATAGAAAAATTTAAACTGAAAACCTGGTTGGCCAGAAAAAAACAGCCAGCGTATATCTTGTTCATTATGTTTTGGAAATTAATGTTACCTATATACAAATACTTATACATATCCTTAAAATTTCTGGTAGGTACATAATATAAGTAATAAAACTATTAAAATAACAGAAAACACAACAAAATAATGAACGTCACAAGCGACGCGTGAATAACATGGATATAGAATATTATTGGGAGTCCTTAGGTCAGGATTGAAAAGCAGCGTGTCCAATAGTACTTATAGATATATTTGCAATTTACACATGTAGTAGTTGATCAACAGTCCTTAAAGTAACATTCATAGATGCTAGGCATAACAACCTTATCCTTAGATGTTTCTCCTTTTCTAGCTCTCAAGCTCTCACATCGAATGCCATAGTCTAGCCCTCGCTTGTGTTATATGGCTAGCTGTTCCCGCCAATTTTCCCCCTCAATGAATCCGTTAGACAAGTCACGTGATAGATCAGGTGACTTGTCGGCGGAGTCAATTGATTTCCCTTTTAGTAAGTAAATCACCAAATCATTGCTTATTATGTATAAATTACTATAATACAATCAGTATTACTCACAGATCAGTATAGATAGCTAACGGTGGCATGGAACATGTCGCAGCGTTATGGCCGATAGGCCTTTATAGTGTGACAGATGCGCGCCCTATGAGCCAGTCGCAACTTACTCGCGACTGCAGGATGAGCTCGGACATATCCGCAAAATGCCGAATTGTGCCGTTATTTCTTGTAAAAATAGGAGTATAAATAAACATTTCAAGGACTATTGAGTCACGTACCACAAGAAAGTATTGATTTTTTTAGTTATTAGTTGACAAAACCACGTATTTTTACAAATAATATATAACAACAAACCGCTGACATAAATGTCATAATGATTTTACTTGGGCGTACCAATTGGTTCAACTATTCAGTGACAAATTGTATGTGCGTTTTACATTGACGGCTTGAATAGCAAGCAAGTTGCAATTTGGTTAAGTGACCGTGCAATGTATCCAATTGCTAGCGATATTCACAACCGTCCTGTCATTTCTTGGTACGGCCGCTGCGAGCAGGCCGCGAACTAGAGGTACGACTGACCGTGCCGATGACAAATAGGGTCGATAAATTGTTGATGTATTTGATTATATTCAATTTTTCTTTCATATTTTGACCTTTGTATCAATATCTTATCTTCATAAAGGTAAAACAATATATATAGATTATATCGCGTATTATATTATTTTGAGCCTTTTACAATAACCGTTGTCAAAAGTTGAAATTGTTTTATTTAAATATGTGACCATCGCGGAAACGGCTGATAACATTATGTTTATTAAAGGTACAACCGTCAAAATAATTATTTGTTCATGTGATTCCCAGCCACAATTAAGATAATGTCGTTAAATGTTTATAATTGACATTCTATAGTTTATTATTTACAAACCAGATCCGACACGAAAGTAAGAAAAAAGTTTTCTAATTTATTATTAAACGACATAAAATGAAAACAAAGAATATAAGGAGTAATAAGGACTTAACTTAACTACCTATAAATAAAAAAATTGGCCTAAATCGCCGTCAGTGGGCAAGGTACCCAGAAGACTGGCCGCATTCCCCCGTTGTATAGCTATACTTAAACGATGTGCAAGGTACTGGCCAGCCCTCTGGTCGCCTGAGGTCTCTCTTAGGCGAGCCGCTAGATCTTTAAAAAGTCCATGTGCACTTGGCCCCAAGGTCTCCACACCAATCGCCGCAAATATGTAGCTGGTTCCTAAAGCAGCATATTTGCGGCGCTTGAGACTTTCGGCTAATGATGCCGCGGCGCCAGCAGCAACGCCGGTGACCGAAACATGGGACGGCGCCAGAGTGTCAACGCAGGTGGCGTCCCAAACTAGCGGCCGGCCCATGCTTCAGGTCACCAGCGTCATTCCGTCAGGCCTCTTGCCGTCGTCCCTGGCCAGACGGTTGGGCTCTAGGACGGCCGGTATTTTCGCGCTAACAAAGGCGCGACGGATAACATAATGTTTATAAAGATTAGATACATCGTCCAATGCGATATTTTAATCTGTATTTATTTCTTATTAAATGATAGATCGATTTTAATGTTTTTCTTAATATTCCGGCCTTATCAAATATCTATGGATAATAATTTATCGACGTAGCCTCCTCTCTAGTGCCGCGTCATATGGTAGCGCTTTAGCCAATCACAACGTGGCAAAGGCCCGACCTCGGAGACACCGAGACTCATTACAATTTCGCTTCGTTACAAATCTCTCTCTTTCATATATCTATGGTATTACTTATGATTATTAATAATTACCCAACAGCTCGGCCATCCTACACATAGCGAGTCCCTTCGCTATTATACATCATATTAATTAAGAATTATACACTAAGTAAGAAGTCTTGGTACTTGTTGTCACATTCTCTCATTTGTATTAAATAAATAAAACCGCGCCTCATGCCGTAGTAATTAATCAGGTCGTGTTATACAAGTAGCAAGACTGTATATTATATAATTATGTTATTTTAAGTAACAGTAATATTTAAATATATAGGTACATATATATTTTTTTTGTTTCAAATTAAGCATTATCAATACAATTAAATAATCAATCAGGCTGTTACATTAATTCAATTTAGACACATTATCCCCCTTTTAGAATCTCTACATTATTTAGTAACTAATTATTATCAGTAGTATCTGCATCCGAATCATCAACTTCTAAGTCTCTTGTAAATGTCATCCATGGCTGTATTTTATCTATGGCCACGACGGCTTCATATTTTCTACCGTTTTTGCGAGTCATTGGTGTATCCTCTACGAGGAATCTATCGTTTGGTAGGATTCGGCTTATACGGTAAGGGCCCTGATATTTGCTGACTAATTTCTGCGATTTACCATCATGAGGAACTTGCCTGGCCAAGCGTACCAAATCACCTTCTTTGTATGCTGTTGACGGCTTTCTGTGTTTGTTAAAAATGGCTCTATCTTTACCTTGTTGCTCTGATATTTTATCGCTGGCGTCTTGTCTTACATCAGGTAATTCTTCAGGTGTAATTCTCTTAACAGTGTCATTAATAACGGTACCAAGCTTACCTTCTGATCTGCTAATTATATTGAAGCCAAAGAGTAACTCCGAGGGGCTCTTACGTGTCGTTTTATGTACAGTGGTATTTATACCTACCTGAATATCGGCGATATGGTCATCCCAGGATCTGTCGTCTTCGCCATGACTCATCGTTGATAGCGCATCTAGGATAGTCCTGTTGAACCTTTCAACCTGCCCATTGGCTCTAGGGGTTGCGACAGCGTTGATGATATGTTTAGTGCCCAAAAAATTCAAGTAGTCACGGAATAATTTACTGGTGAAGCTTGTACCTTTGTCAGTTATGAGACGAACTGGGACGCCGAAACACTTTACGTGTTCTTTCAATACACGGACAGATGTAGACGATTTAGTGTTTTTGACAGCAGCTATGTTGATAAACTTTGTGAAGCCGTCGACTAAAACTAACAAGTAGCAGTTTCCCTTCTTGCTCCTTACAAAAGGACCCAGGTGATCTGCATGCATTGTATGGAAGGGGATGCTTACCTTTTCAATGGGGTGCAGTTCCCCCTCTTTCTTCCCACCGGGCGTTTTATGATGCGCACACTCGAGACAGGAGGCCACGTACTTTTTCACGAAGCGGCGCATTTTTGGAAACCAATAATGGTTCCGAATACGTTGGAGTGTTTTTTCGAATCCATAATGACCTACGTCATCATGATTCATTTTTAATATTTGCCAACGTACGCCTTTAGGTACCAACCATTTTATTTCCTCGTTGACTACACGATACACGCGATAATTTTTAAGCTTGTAGTTCTTATGGACATCCACTATGTCTGTTGAGCCTGGATCAGAGAGTATGCATTTAATTTTCTTTACCTCTTCATCTGCCATTTGAACCGTTGTGATCCAGTCTTGATCGTGAGTGGTTTGTTCTATCTGCAAAACGTCTAACACATGAACCTCTTGAGCTGCAGCTGAGAGCGTCAGCATGTGACATCCGCGCGCCAGGTCAGTATTCTATACTACAGTCGTACTCCTGTAGTTGGACCCACCACCTGGCAACGCGGGGTATGAGATCGCGTTTTATCAATGTTGCCCTAAGGGCACTGCAGTCGGTTAGAACTTTAAATGGAATACCAACCAGATATACACGGAAGCGGTTGAGGGAAGCTATAACCGCTAACGTCTCCAGCTCGTATGAATGCAGTTTGCGCTCGTCGATCGATGTCTTGCGGCTAAAGTATGATACGGGCTGTAAGGCACCGTTAGGGTTACGCTGTAATAATATACCTGCTACGCCTTCCTTGCTTGCATCGGTGTGCAACTCAGTTTCTGCTTTGGGGTCATATAGTGCTAAGACTGGTCGATCTACGAGTTGTTGTTTGATACTTACGAATGCTTCTTGTTGTCTGGGAGTCCAAATCCATTGAGACTCTTTCTTTAGAAGGTCTGTGAGCGGTGCGGTTATTGCCGCGTAGTTTTTTATAAACCGACGAAAAAACCCAGAGAGCCCGAGGAACTGCCGTAGCTCGTGTTGATTTCTCGGGGTTTGGAATTTAGATACAGCGTCAGTTTTTCGACTTCCTGGCCGGATACCCTCAGAGCTGACCTCAAACCCCAGGAAATCGATGGTGTCTAAAAAGAAGTTACACTTACTTAACTTGAGCGTAAGTCCACCTTTTCTTAGTAGCTCCAGTACCTCAGTTAACCGCTGAATGCCTTCTCTAAAATCCTTTGAAGGAATTAAGATGTCATCCATGTAGACCAAAGCGTACTTGATATGAGCCTCTTTAAGGATTTTGTGGATGGTCCTTTGGAACACAGATGGTGCATTGACAAGCCCGAACGGCATGCGGGTATATTCGAACTGACCATCTGGTGTCACAAATGAGGTTTTATTTCGGGACTCCTCTGCCACGGGTATCTGGTAGTAGCCTGAAGCTAGATCCAAGGATGTAAACATGCTATTACCTGCTAGTAAATCGAGTTGATCTTCGACTCGAGGTAATGGGTAATGTTCCTTTTTAGTTTTTCTGTTCAGGGCTCGATAATCAACGCACAAGCGTTTTTCGCCAGTTTTTTTCTGGACCAGCACCACAGGACTAGCGTAAGGTGAACATGACTCTCTAACAATACCATTGTCCATCATGTCTTGTACCATACCCCTTACCAGTAACCTTTCAGCATGCGGCAGGCGATAGGGGCGATATACCACTGGAACAGAGTCTTCCAGTTCGATCACCATTTCCGTTGTGTTGGTGAAACCTAAATCCTTTAGGCCATCAGAAAAGCAGTCATTATATTGTAATAATACCTTATCTAGCTCGGAGCGTTGATCACAATCCAAATTAGGGTTACAGTTTATATCCTTTGTAGGGTTTATGTCTTTGTTAATACTTACGCTACAGGCATTAAGGATACATTCAGCCTCCAGTGTAGACTTTGTTGCTCGTGTCACTAATGTACCCTTTTGAAAGTGGATCGTATCCACTGAAATATTATACGCCAACAGCGTGGCATGGCGGTTCGAGATCTCATACATATCGGGGAAGATGTAGTACTCCTTTCCTTCGGGGCCCCTCAATGACCCGCTTACGTACACGTTGCAATCAGATTGAGCATCCGTGGATACTGATATTGGTTGTAATGTTTTACCTGCGATTTCAGTGTCCTTCTCCATTAATAAGTGTACTTTGTTATCAGCGAGTCTTTGCACCAATACTTTAGTTGGAGTCTTGGTGATAACAATGCCAGGTCTTTCCGTAAAAGAGTGTCCTATTAGAACTGGGTAGCTAATTGTCTGGTCCTCTACTATGTATATCTCAATGGTCTCTTTTACACCTTGGACTTTTACATTTACGATCGCTACACCTAATGGGCGAGTTAAATTGTCCCCTATACCTCTCAATAGTGGCAAATTAGTCTGGTAGTCAACATTGAGTCCTAAACTGATTGCTACACTATGTTGTATCAATGTACACTGACTACCCATGTCAATATGACACTTTACAATGTTCTCGTTAACTTTTATGTCGAATACGTACTTATCGTTGCTGCTACCGTCTACGGCCACACTAGAAACCTGCTTAGTGACCGTAGTGACATTGTTTTTATCAGTAATGTGAGAAATGTCCTTACTACCTTTGCTTTTGTAATTGCTATTACAGTTAGGCGCCTGATGCCCTATTCTATTACACGTTGTACAGGTTAATAGAGGTTTATTACATCTGAAGCTTGGGTGGCCAATCTCATTACAGTTGAAACATCGTATATTTAAATTACCGGAACTCGATTTGCTAGTTTCTGGAAGACGTCCAGAGGGAAATGTATTCTTACGGCCATTGAATTTCCCAGGAGTTGTCACATTGTTACTGTCACGAGATTGGCCAACCTTTATAGTTCTAAAGTACTTAAGTACATCTTCTGGTTCCTTAAATTGAGCCGCCTGAGCACTAACTTTAACGGTACGGTCCTCTATACCATTAAGAATACAGTCAACGGCATTTTTTTTTTTGTAGATTTTACAGCGGTTGAGTAAGTTAATCTTCGCGTAATAATAGTGCTCAAACGACTCGCCATATTTAACTTTCTTAGCTAGCATTTCCGTCGGCAACTCAGCGTAGTCCTCCCGACAAGGAAACGATTCTATTAGTTTTTGTTTCCATTCAGTCCAAGTAAATAGTAACGTGGATAAGCCTTGGTACCACGTTTTAGCAAGACCTGTCAGCTTGGGTAACGAATAGTGGATGATTTCTTTATCTTCCCACCCATAGATTTGTGCACATTCTTCCACTTTCGTTAGCCAAGTGAGAATAGTCTGCTCCTTTGAGCTGGGATCGAATTCAGGCACAACATTGGTGTTAAAAGTCAATTTGGGCTTATCCGAACGCCTAAAAATTTTCAAGGATATTCAGAAATTTATCTAACATAGTATTAGAGTCAGCTTGCTTACTTCTACTTGCTCTTGTCCTTTTTGTTGGCAGGGTAGGTCCTGTGGATGAATCTGTTGACGAATAACTCCTACTCCTTGTCCTCCTTTTCCTCCTTCTATACTCCTTTTCACTATCATAATCGCTTGATCGACGACGCGACCGACTTCTCCTTTTTGTCATGTCCTGTTCACGTGCATCTTGCTCTGTCCGCGAGCTTGACGCACCTCCCTTCACTCCGTTATCCTTCCTTTTGCCTTTATCCTTGGGTAATCCGTCATATCCTTTATGTGACAGTCCTTCCCCTCGACTATTCACATCATTTCCATCATTATTCAATCCATCCATTTCCTCACGAGTACTGGACCCATTCCTCGGGCCAGCCTCGCTCGTCATGTTAAGAGTGGTAGTCTGAAACTTAAACATCACAAGCTTAGAATTTGGCAGGGCAACTTAACAGTATTAAAATTCATCAAACTGAGGGTGATTATGTCAACGGTTTTTATGTCTAATACTTCTAGTACTAATGAATTTAATTATAATTATAAATACTGGATGTCATCAAGAAAAAAAAAACTATCAAGATCGAGAGGTGGGAATCGATCATTTGATTTGTTTTCACAAT
Source organism: Thaumatotibia leucotreta (assembly GCA_025490895.1). NCBI lineage: Eukaryota > Metazoa > Arthropoda > Insecta > Lepidoptera > Tortricidae > Thaumatotibia > Thaumatotibia leucotreta. The sequence goes on along the minus strand of JALPQI010012780.1, from coordinate 4,911 downwards.
AAATTCAAAATGAATTTATTTAAACTAAGTTTGAATATAAAACAAAAGTAAGCATAAAAAACTTCAAAATTATATTTAAACTAAATCTACTGCAAATTTAGAGTCACATAAGTAAAATTAACATATAAGACCGATTATTTATTGACTAGGGGGTATTTCACAAAAAGAAGCAAAATATCATTATACAATATATGTAGGTATCCTTTAGAAACAAAAACGTATACTTAAACACGAAAATAGTTATAAAACTTTGGTTGCCTAAAACCCTTTTAAAAATACACTATGCTACAGGTTTCTCTTTGTGAGTATCATAAGTGTTACATTTAATAAAAATACACTATGCTACAGGTTTCTCTTTGTGAGTATCATAAGTGTTACATTTAATGTATTAAGATCATAGTTTCAGTGTGGTATTATATGTATACAAAACGTTCTATGACATCAGTACTGCCTTAGAGTGTAAATCTAAGTGTGAATAATATAATTTAAACAAACAGTAAACTTATCACGGCAGCACTGATGGTGATGTTAAACTGATTTAGGTAGTTAACAGCCATCTTGGCAGATGCATGCGATAAATCGTAACACAACTTGTTGTCTCAACAATATTGGCGGGAAGCCGCGAGTAGCTGGCTGATTAAAAAAAACTAATGTTAGAGATTTTCTTTTGTTAATTTGATAAAGACGATTTTGATATAAAAATTAATGTTTTAAAATGGAATTAATACAGATATGTTAATAATATTGTACTAGATTTAAGTATTTCAGATAATAAATGTAAGTAATGTATAAATACACGAGTTTGAATGGAATTAGCGACAACATAAGTATGTTCAACCATATAATCCCCTTTTATATCTAATTTTATAATTTAATGCGCTTAAAAATTCACTCATCTTCACACCTCCATCATTATAATAAGTATTTAAAAGTTACTTACGTTTTTGTAAACCGTGGACGTAGTGATAAGACAAGTTTTAGTCTTATTTTATCCCACTTGCTGACCTATTGGGAGTCCTTAGGTCAGGATTGAAAAGCAGCGTGTCCAATAGTACTTATAGATATATTTGCAATTTACACATATAGTAGTTGATCAACAGTCCTTAAAGTAACATTCATAGGTGCTAGGCATAACAACCTTATCCTTAGATGTTTCTCCTTTTCTAGCTCTCAAGCTCTCACATCGAATGCCATAGTCTAGCCCTCGCTTGTGTTATATGGCTAGCTGTTCCCGCCAATTTTCCCCCTCAATGAATCCGTTAGACAGTCACGTGATAGATCAGGTGACTTGTCGGCGGAGTCAATTGATTTCCCTTTTAGTAAGTAAATCACCAAATCATTGCTTATTATGTATAAATTACTATAATACAATCAGTATTACTTATGATTATTAATAATTACCCAACAATATGGATATGGATTTGACAACGTAATAATAATAGCAAGAACGAAAGGGATGGTCTTATGAAACTTTTTACTAGTGGAACTGAAAAGGAACGATAATCGTCCGTCCTTATCACTGTGCCACTATTTTTTGTGTGTGTGGCACGTAGATGCTAAATCTAAGTGCCAGACAAATGCGTTGAATACGTCACTATACGTAGTATCTTCTTAGTAGTCTGTGACTATGTCTATCCCTCTTAGTGGCACACTATGTGCGGCCCCTCGGTGAATAACTAACTGCGGAATTTTTAAGAGGCGCCCAAATTTCCATGGCAACACAACCCAATAGACCTATAAGTACCTACAATAAAAAAATCTGCTAATTATTAATGATTCATAATAAAATTAAGACAACTGTAAAATATAATAATATTATATTATGTACGAAAATGTATACCTATATTATTAGATTGAAACAATCTTCTGGATTCCGACAATTTCTGCCGCATGACAGTCAACTCTTTTGGTCGATTAAAAAAAACATCATCATCATGTTATTATCAGCCGAAAGACGTCCACTGCAGAACATATAGGCCTCCCACAAAGCTTATTTTACACATACTTAAATATCATTTAAGTCTGACCACAAATACATTTAATATTCTTCATAAATAAATGAACGCCATGAAAATAAAAATGTGTCAAATAACATCTTCTTCCGTATGAAACGAACGCAATTACTTATACAGTATTTCAGAAATGATCAGTGGAAGAACAAGTTATGTCCGCTCTTAATTGTTACGTTAACATGTTTTTCCACTGACAATTTTACTTTTTTTAACCGACTTCAAAAAGGAGGAGGTTAACAATTCGTCGAAATCTTTTTTTTTTTTATGTATGTTCCCCGATTACTCGAAGACGCGTGGACCGATTTCAAATTTTCTTTTTTTGTTTGAAAGGGTATACCTTCTAGTTGGTCCCATTGTCACCGAATCCAGATCTGATGATGGGATCCTGGAGAAATCGAGGGAACTCTTCAAATGTTGTAGGCACACATGACATTTTTCATTTATTTTCGAAGACTAATCAAGTATTTGCATCTAGTCATGAACATCTTAAGTTGGTGATCTGATGATGGAAGGTACAACTCTTTAGCAATTAGGAGTTGGGGGATAATTCTTTAAGTATAACATATTTCGTGTATTTTGGAAGCTATTTGAGTATTTGCCTTTAGGTGGTCATCCTTTCATGTTGGTGAGCTGATGATGTAAGGTACAACTCCTTGGAGATTAGGAGTTGGGGGATAATTCTTTAAATATAACATATTTCACATATTTTGGAGGCTATTCGAGTATTTGCCTTTAGGTGGTCATAGTCTCATGTTGGTGAGCTGATGAGGAAAGGAATAACTCCTTAACGATTAGGGGTTGGAGGATCATTCTTTGTATATATAACAAATGTCATACATTTTCGAGATCTATTCAAGTGTTTGCTTAGTAGTTATGACATGTCGGTTAGCGGTTAGTGATTCTTTAAATAATATTGGCATGCTAAGTCTGTTCCCTTTGAAATTGTTTTTGTATTCATATAAGTTCGCCAGTTCAGGTTTTATGGCCTACTACAGTGCAGTACATTCTAATTATAAGTATTTAGAGCATACTGAATAACGATTTTATATTTACACTACTAAAAAGCAAAAAATAAAATATTTTAAAAATAAAAATAAAACCGCCTTCAAAAATTCGCCCGAACTAAAAAGTTAAAAATAATTTTGGTTCCTACTTCTTAGGATTTCCTACCCAAACCTTTAAACCTTTTACCCTATTCATTGAAATAAAACATTATGGCTAGGTACCCTACAGATTTCTTAGAAGTCGGTGCCAAGCCAAATATGTGCACTTTGCGAGTACTTATATGTATTTGATAGAGCTTTGTAATATACTGTCACTCCTGTTATGCTTTCATGAAAATGACTGAGGCAGACCATTCTGTTGATAAAAGCGTAATCGGAGTGACAGTAAGTTACAAAGCTCTATCTAATATATACCTATGAACGTATTCGGCTTGGCACCGACTTCTAAGAAATCTGTAGGGTACCTAGCCATAATGTTTTATTTCAATGAATAGGGTAAAAGGTTTAAAGGTTTGGGTAGGAAATCCTAAGAAGTAGGAACCAAAATTATTTTTAACTTTTTAGTTCGGGCGAATTTTTGAAGGCGGTTTTATTTTTATTTTTAAAATATTTTATATCTACACAAATATCATTAAGTGCTCTAAAATGCGTTCAGAAATAATAGACAATGACCAGCATTACCCACCATCAGAACTTGGCACATACATAAAGTTAACATTATATACGATTTTTCCGGAGGTTATGAGTTTTAAATTTGGAACAGCTGTCAGATTCAAGTGGGGTGTTTATTCTGGTATCTATAGATATTCAGCCAGTCATCGACACATAAAGTTAATTCAGTATGTTTTTTAGTTACAATCAGACGATATTTTCATATCGAGTGACACAAGAATTGGGACATCACTCGATTGTCTATGATTAAAAAAAAATGACAGAGATTCAAATAGCTGCCATTGCGAGCAGTCTTTTGATTATTGGCTTACTACTACAAAAGAAAAATTGTGAATATTTTATGATAATACTGATAATTACTTGATAATGAGTGGCAGTGACTCGGATAACGATATGAGAACTCCGCCGGACATACTCAATGCAGCTATGACCGCAACTAACAACCTGTTGGCGCAAAAGTCGAGTGCCAAGTATGAGAAGGCTTTGTTTCTGAACGCATCTTAGAGAACTTTTATGATATGTGTGTAGATAAAGTAGTGTATGCGACTATACGTAATCAGGCATTACGTACAGTTGCATAAACTACTAGTATGTACTTAACAATCAGCCGGCGCACGCAAATTGTTGGCTGAGATCGAGAAAGATCGCAATACGCATCAGTATCATCGAAACGCATCAGTATTGCGATACAGCGAGGAAATGCCGCCGGCACCCTCGGTACAATGTCACAAGGGCCAATCTTAGATATAGGTTAGGTTAGTTAGATTAGTTCGATTTAATATATGTATAGGTATAAATTGTACAGTTTTGAAAATAAAGACGAACATGTTCATCCATTGAGCTTAACGCATTAATGGCTTGAAAACCCGAATACTGCAGACGATAAACTATTATTATTGGTCTGGAATATACACAAATCACAAAAAATCTAAATAGGTATGAAAAATGTTACATAACATGTTTTTCCACTCGTATTCAATTGTTTGTTTGGGACGCAACGTGCGTAGTACCTCACCTTGGCCACACTATAACATCGGCTGGATCGGCAGCTGAATGTGTGGCCAAGCTTAAGCACGCCAAGTAGGTACAGTGCTCTGGAACCAATGTAGGTACCTACGATTTTATACCGATAGCAGTCAAGTGGAGAGGACCCTAGGAAGCTGAGGCCACAGTATAAAGAGACAAGTCCAGTAGTCACTCTCCGGCAGTGGCGACGCGAATGA